>OW568870.1:818306-972918 GCA_938743325.2 Pycnococcus provasolii | reverse complement strand
CTAACCCTAACCCTAACCCTAACCCTAACCCTAACCCTAACCCTAACCCTAACCCTAACCCTAACCCTAACCCTAACCCTAACCCTAACCCTAACCCTAACCCTAACCCTAACCCTAACCCTTGTAACCCTAATTGTAACCCTAATTGTAACCCTAATTGTAACCCTAACTGTAACCCTAACTGTAACCCTAATTGTAACCCTAACCCTAACCCTAACCCTAACCCTAATTGTAACCCTAATTGCCAGGCTGGCAGTTTGACGCACATGTTGAAAAAAAAAATTTGCCTCCGGTATGCGGCCGACCGTCGGCCAGTGTCGTGCAGAACGAAGCCAATAACAACAGCCATTTTTTTGGCAGTTGTTTCGACGACATGTTCAGAAGTGTGTTGCAAAAATCTGGAATGCCCAATCGGGAAACCCAAGAAGGTTAAAAGAAAATCAGTAAAAAAAGGAACTTACCGGCGGTTGTTGTTGCGCCTTGCACGAAGTTGAAGTTGTACTGTCGCCTCGTAACGTCGCAAACCAAAGCAATTAAGGTCTGTAACGAGCGTCTCCACTATTTGCTTGAAACACTTCAAAGGGGCAACATTCACGTTTATGACTGGGGAAGAGGCATACGATGTGATTACAACACAGGCACTCGAGAAGAGGGCTCCGTTGGAGAATGTGAACAACGATGGGCGAGGAGTATTTCTGGATAACGAGTACGTGGAAATTATGTAAGAAGGTGGCGTGTAACACCAGTTGGGCAACCAACCCCCCCCCCCCCCCCCCCCGCTCCGACCCCTCCTCAGGCCTCCTGTGACGACGTTTGAGACAGTAGGCGTCGTGCGGCGTCCAGTAGCCACGACGCCACTGACGGAGAGAACAAGTAAGGTAGAAGTGTGTTCGGTTACATGGGGAAGGGAAGGTCGGGGACCCTGGGGAAGGGGACCCGAGGAAGTCGGGACGACCGGGGAAGGTCGACCGAGACCAAGGCGTCGAAGGCTGGGAAGCCTAAGAACCGTTCACGTGATGTCCAGCCAGGATATCACGTGATCCCGTCTCCATAACGTTATCACCATATATTATTCCAAAGACAATGTATGAAACCCCATTGTCCCATTGCCGCCTCGGCCTCCTCGTCCGCCTCTGCCTCCTCGGATTTCGGTTGTAGATTCTCCGCCGGGAGGATTATGTTTCTTTTTGTTTTCGATTTCGTCTTGGCGGTAGTCAGAGGTAGTGCGCAGCCAGTGCTTTTCCAGCTGGTCGCTGAGCTTTGCGAACGTTGGCATATTCGATTTCGTGTCGAGCGTAGACAGTATGTCTTTATATTTGTCCTTGTCCACGACGCGGTACAGAAGAGCGGTTTTGATAGTTTCCAGATTGTCGAAGTAGTCCTTGAAAATGTCTTCGATTCGACGGAAAGTAGGAGTTGGGTTGCTGTGTTTGTTCACCTTAAGGTGAAGTAGCTCTCCGAGTGCTGCCACTGTGTTCGTGAGAGTTGATTTTGCCCACAGCTTCCAGAAATACTGCAGAAGTACAGCGCCGTTTTTCACCTTTGATTTCGTCAGGTGTTTGGCGTTGTCAGTGAGAGCTCCACGGATTGCTTGGTAAATAAAGTTTCTATCTACTTTAGCAATGTGCTGGTCCCAGATTCCTTCGTTAGCGTTCGAGAGCTCTTCCGATTTCACACATTGCTGCAAGTTCTCTATTCCGAGGTCTTCAAGATTCTCAATGCATGCTTCGTAGAACTTCCTGAAGTCTTTCCGTTGTCCGTTATACTTAGCGTCCTCCGTGCCCAGTGCTTCACGTATGCTCTTAGATATGTTTCTCTCGGCTGCAAGACGCTTGTCTGCTGCAAGGTACGCAGTGACTCCTTCGTATATTTCGTCCGACAGTTCTTCGTCTTCGGGCAGTTCTTCTTCTTCTTTGTTTTGCGTACTTCGCGTGTTCCGGCTTCCACCAGCCATACTTGAGCTTCTCTCCAAGCTTCCACTGATCAGTGTGACGACGTTTGGGACAGTAGGCGTCGTGCGGCGTCCAGTAGCCACGACGCCACTGACGGAGAGAACAAGTAAGGTAGAAGTGTGTTCGGTTACATGGGGAAGGGAAGGTCGGGGACCCTGGGGAAGGGGACCCGAGGAAGTCGGGACGACCGGGGAAGGTCGACCGAGACCAAGGCGTCGAAGGCTGGGAAGCCTAAGAACCGTTCACGTGATGTCCAGCCAGGATATCACGTGATCCCGTCTCCATAACGTTATCACCATATATTATTCCAAAGACAATGTATGAAACCCCATTGTCCACAAGGGCCAGTTAGGGGTTTGCACCACACCTCCTGAGGCCTCAGACCCCTCCTCCGGACCCCTCCGGAGGCCTCAGGAGGCCTCAGACCCCTCCGGAGGCCTCAAGAGGCCTCGCCAAAAGCGCGGCCTCAGGAGGCCTCCGGAGGGGTCTGAGGCCTCCGGAGGCCTCCGGAGGCCGCGGTCCAAGAAGTAGACGATTACCCGTGGCAACTATAACTGTGACGTATGCATCCGCTGAGAGAAGAGATGAACAAAAAAAGCGCATTCCAAGCCGAGGTGAACACGCCGCGGCATAAGTACATGCACGACCTTTTGGAGCAACGCATCCTCGTTAAACATCACAAAATTCACAAGGCGAAATTGCGTCTCACACTCAACGCACGGAGTATAGAGAGAGGAACACGTATTAGGCTTCAAGCTTCAGGAGCCATGACCACAGTCCGTGCGACGCTTTACACGTTCTATGCAGAGCACGAACACGTAACACAGCGCTGACGCCGGCCGACGCCATTGCGAGTTGTTCTGACGGTCTCATGATGGAGAGGGCAGCAACCCTAGTAGTAAGTAGTAACCCTGGCTATTCTCCACTTTTGGAAAAAACGAGCCCCAAACCTCCGGCCGATTCTGGAAATTCCCCCACCACCACATTCTTGCGAGTTTTTATTGCTCCCTTTTTTCCATCATGGCGAACAACGCCAACCTCGATCGCCTTCTCGAGCTGCGGTCTTGGGTGGCGTCACATGCGCGTCCGGTGCTTGCCATCCACAGCACACCGGCTGCCAAGGCGCTCTATGCTAGCGCCGGTTGCGCTTTCGCGGCAACGTCAATGGCTCGACACGCGGCACAGACTTCGCTGAACGTGCCCATTCGCACAGCCTCTGGTGAACCGATTCGCGTGCGTGACTTTGCGGTGCGCGTGCACGACATCTCGGACGTGGACTCAGCCACAGCTTCGCCGCCCTTGGATCTGAGGCGCGCGAGTGCAGCAGAAGCGGAGGCGACGCTCGCAAACGCGGCGGCAGATGCGGAGGCGGCGGAGGATGCGCCGTGCACACAGCCTAGGCCTGGACCAGCGCTCGCTCTCGCTAAAGGCGTCATTGCAGCCGAGCACGTGCGCGACCCAAGCGGGGTGGCCACAGTTCTGCCGGTGACTTGGCAAAGTAAGCTCGAACGTGCGGTGAGCATCAGCCTGCAGCACGACCCGCTAAGCGGACTCGACAGACCCGTGTGCGTGATCGTCGTACTCGCGGCTGAGGATGTTGGCGACGTGCGCAACGTCGCTAACGTCGTGGGAAAGGCGATGCGTGCGCGGTTCGGACTCGGGGCAACTACAAGCCCTTTTGGCGCCGCGACACAGAACGACCCGGGAAACGGGAGCGTGCTTATGCAGTTCGTCGTCGTCGCGTCGACGGCAAAGGGTGACGCCGCCGCTGACGACGCGATGAATCGCCTTCACGCCACATTTGGACGAGGTTCGTGCGCGACGGTGGTTCCTGGCGACGACGAGTCGCACGGCGCGTTCATGAGAAATCACGTCGTCTCCACGCTTCTACCGTACCTTGAGTCGAAGGCGCGCGCCTTGCACCACCACATTTCCAACGCGAGACGAGGACTGCGCAACCAGCTCCGGGCGCTGTGGTCAGGGCGGTCAACAGGCGCCTCGGATGCCGACGACGCACACGACGCGGCGGGTGGCGGCAATGGCGGCACGAGTCCTGGTGGCGCCGCTACAGGCGCCACAAATTCCAGCGAGAGCCACCTGTACGCGATCGGTACCGTGGAACGCGTGATTGCCGATGCGTGCGACCTGAGCCTAATGCTTGGCGACGCCGAACAGGCGACAGCGCATGCCAAGGCATTGATGGGGGATGCTCGAACCGACCGCCGTTACTTCGAATATGCACGCGCATCAGAGCGCTGTGGCATGGCGCGCCTGCTCGCGTGGACTCCCGTTGAAGTTCCAGCATCGACGTCAGCATCTCCAACGATGGCAGACGGAGCGCACATGCGCGAACTGGCTGCTCGGAGTGCCGCAAGCGCGCTTCTCAGACTAAGAGAGGCAGAGTCGAACTTTCGCGACGCACAGACTGCGTACGCGAGACTTTCCCTTCCGCGCTGGTCAACGCGAATCGCGCTGTTCCTGAATCGTACGCTGCGCTGCCATGCCGGCGGCGGCGACAGCCGTACGTACGAGGGCGCGACGCCCTGGAATGGGATGGTGATGCGAGGCACCGTTGCCGTTCCGTGCGACGACATCGCGAGCGACGGGGGAGCCGCCGCATCGGCCGCGGGCGACGGTGCGCTTGTCACGGACGCCGAGGCTTCGGCAGCGCTCGTCAGAGCGAGCTACGACGAAGTGCCGCTCGTGGCGGGTATGCTACTTGAGGCAAGTGCGCGTGGGAGCATCGACGGCCCGCCGACAAGTGTTGAGGCGACGGCAATGTCACCGCGAGGGCCCGCGTGGCGATCGCATGCCATGAACACGAAAAAGTCCGCATTCCACCTCGTGCTCGCGGGGCATCGCTATTCGCAGGGCTCGTGCTTCACAAGGGCTGCTCGATGCCATACGATTGCACTGCAACACTATGAGAGCGTCGATGTACCGTACGGCTCGAGCAGGTGGCAAGGCGGTGCGGTGCGTATGGATCGTTTGCGAGGTATGTCATGCCGATTTGCCAGCCTTGAAGCCGGGTTCGCGCGACGACGCGCCGGCGCCGCGAGGGCCGACGATGAATCGGCCGACGCACTGACCGCCGAGTCAACGTCGGCAGCGATGGCTGCTTGGGAGTTCGCGAGAGATGTGGCTGGTACCGAGCCGCCTGGCCTTGCGGAAGATCACGACACGGGCTTTCGACGCGTTGCGGCTGTCAGCGCGAGCCAAAGCCTTTCGCCGCATCCCACCAACGCCACTGCCGTGAGCGAGCTACTCGAGTGTGCGATATCAGCGCGTGTGCGCGGTTGTCTCGCTGCACATCGACGATGGGGGTTCGCTCGCGACCACCTGATGTCCAGCCTTGCACGACTCACCGTGGCTCTCGGCAAGCATGGCGTCGTCGCAACCACGTCACATGTTCAGGATGCTTCCCCTCTCGTGCAGATGGCGGGGGTGTACTACCTTTCCGTGCTGCTCAGCACCACTGGTTTTGTCAGCGAGCATATCGGACCAGATACAAGTGGTTTCGGATCCGCTTCAACGCCTTCGGGTGCTGCTGCGGCGACGCCGGTAGCGCCCCCCGCATCGTCGGAACGCGCGCACGGCGGGCTATGGGACGAGCTTGCCGAAGCGTGTCGATCTTCGCGCGAAGCATGCGGCGCTTCAGGCGACGGCGGCATTCCCTTCATCTCCTCGCTGAGCGTGCCGTTGTTCGACGCCGTGAGTGTCGAGCTCACGTGTCGGGGCGTTGTTGCAAGCATTTGTGACGGAGAAGATGGCACCCCTTCGCCCAGCGCGACGGATTCGTGGGATGCTGTCAGCGCGGCACTGGGCCAGCCGGCGGGAGAGCTAACAGCTGCGACGCGTGCGTGCGGCCCCCTTGCTCTTGCCATAGACCCCAGTGGTGGCAGCGCTGGTGGCGACAGCGACGCCACGAGCCGGTCCGCTTCCACAAATTGGCTCGATGCGAGCGGCGTGCAGCTCGAGAAGCAGTGGGGTTCGACCGAATCTGCATCGTTCGATGCCGGAACAAGTGCAGGCGGTGCATCCACATCTGGCGATGCGTCTCCTTCCATCACTCGCGGATGGTCCGCACACGCTTCGGCGTGCGCGGACGAGGTTGTGACGGTTTCCGTGAGCGTCTACAACCCACTCACCGTCGCGGTGACACTTGGTCGCATTTTGCCGCGTCTGGAGATTTTGGCCGAAGACCATGGTTCGGGAAGTGCCATCGGTGAGTGCGAGCCCGTCGGCAGTGTGACGCTGCCTCCCAAGGGTCGACATCGGCTGACGCTGCGCGTTGCATGCAAGCGCCGTGGTCTTCTTCGCGTGCGGGGAATAGCTTACACGCTGGCGCGCGGCGACGTCGAATTTGCGGCAAGCTATGCGAGCTTTGTCACCCTGCCCGGCTGCGAGGGCACGCGTGTTGCAGCCGCGGGCGATCGTGTGGAGGATATCTTAGCGTACGTAGAGCGATGCAAGGAAAATCCACGCGCGGCTGCAGCGGCATGCGCTCGTGCTGGCATTCTCATCTGTGCCTTCGTGGACGCTCCCGGGTGCATGGATGCGCCGTCTTCGTGTCACGAACTGAGTGCCTGGCAGGCATCGCTTATATCCCGCGCGGACGCCGAAGCAGCTGCGCTGGCGGCGGAGGCGTCCCGCGTCGCGGACGCTGCTCAAGGCTCACTTGCCGCGCGCAGGCGCAAACCAAACGACGCGGTGCAGGCTCGTCGCGACGACGAGGTTCGCGCGCGGCTGAGACACCTCACCGTTCGTGTCGTGGATGGAAGTCCTCGCGTCGCGGTCACATTGGATGTTAGCGCGGACGCCGCTTCGGATGGCGAAGTTCGCGTTGGCTCGTTTCGCCTCACGAATGTGGGCAATTCGCCGGTGACGAGTCTGCGACTTGCGTGGGCGCCGTTCGAGATGCTTGTACCTCTCGGTGCAGATGGCGAATCGCCCGAAACGTCCATTTCAAGATTTGCCAACGCTGACGGTGTGGCTGCGGGAGCACTTCTTTTGGAGGACGATAAGCTTGATGCCGGAGCATCGCGCGAAATTCCAGTAGTTGCGCACCTGTCGGCGTCGTCGTCGTGCCTACAAGCGGCAGTTGCTTACACAGGAGCACCATCGTCAGGCTTCGTTTCACGTACCAGTCTTGTGACTCGCGCGTGGGAGTTGGCTCTGACAAGCATAAGCGCGACTGTCACACCTCTGGTAGCTGGACCTGGTGGCACTGGGCCTCGCGTTTTGCACGTGGATATCACGAAGCGAGAAGGAGGGGCAGGGGAAGCAGCGATGGCGGCTGACTTTGACGTGCACAGCGTCTGGCTGGCGAGCGGCGATACCTGTGCGTCGTCGTCGGGAGTCACTGGAGTGCCATGCACGCTACCTGCGGACGGATCCACGAGTCTCGTCGCGGTATGCGGCGACGTTGACGGCGAGCGGCCGAAGCAGGATCAGCCGCAGCCGCGTAACGACAGTCGCCTTGTGAAGCATTTCGTGCGCGCGAGATGCACAAAGGACGGCGATGATGTGCTCCATGCTGTGCAGTGGAGGAGTGGCACTAGGAGCGGTTGCACGCTTGCCGTGGCAAGACCGGCGGCGTTGTAGATAATTTCAATAGATGTAGAAAGTTGAGATCCCTCATTCAGTAATGAAGTGTACTTTACTCTGTCCAGCGTGTCGTCCATTCACACCATTCACTTTCACCATTCAACCCCATTCACCGGTGCCATTCACTGCGCGTTTTTGTACATTGCGCAGGTGATTTCGAAGGTTGTATCACTCTATCAGGGCGTTTTGGTTGGCGTAGAAAGGGCTCAGGTTGCGACTTGTTTTCGTTGATGTTGTCGCCGAGGTTATGAAGAAGAGAACTTTGTTTGTCAACTTTACAATTCTCTTATCAACATTAAACTAACCCCAGTTTTTTAATTTTTTTTAGGACCACTGGTTATCTGGGCAACAGCCGTCAAAAAATACATCATTCTTCTCATTTTTGAAATGCACCAACTCCATATCAATTCATGCCCAAAACATTGCTAGCATTTCAACTTCTTTCACTTGTTTCGTTTTAGTCGCCAATTCGCACCTGCTGACTCATGCGTAGTCGCAGATGCCCGCTGCGGATACCCTTGTCACGCCCTGCCCATGCCTCGATGAGGTCCGTATCGTCGCTCAGGAGCACCCACTCGCCGTCTGCATCCTGATACTTGAGGCGCATGCGACAATCGTAGGACATGCGAAATCGCTGCTTTGCCGAGGCAAGCAGCGCTCGGTACGAGAGCGCGTCGTCTTGCTGCATGCGCAGCTTCACAACGTCGTCGCCGTATTCCACCTTCACCATACTGATCTTATCGTCATGAACGCCTGCCGCGGCAACCATAACGGCTTTTCCATTGCGGATTGCGCCTCTGCTGTCGAAGATTGGGTTAGCAAACTCCTCCTTCGTTGTTTTGTTGCCGTTGCCATCCATCACCCTTGTCGTGTCATCCGCCGAGTCGCTGGCGGGTGTATTGAGTCTCGTAACTGCCTGCGGACTGTCCGTGCCTGGGCGGCGCGCGCTCGACATGATTCCGTTTTCAGTCGGGCTTTTGTCGTCATCTCGGTTGTTCATGTTCACCTTCGCGTGCACCTTTGAGGATGCGCGAGGCAGGTCACTGTTCGCCGGACCGTCAGCCGCGGCGTGCGCCTCCGAAACGAGCGCCTGGAAGTGGTTCTCGCCTCTCATGCTCATGCCGACCACGTTCGGGTCACCTTTGGAGGAAGCCTGCCTCACGAGAGACGAGTCCATCAATGCACTCGCGGATGCGCCGCGGCTGACTGCCGCCATGGTCAGAGCCGCCGCGTTCTCCCCCGTCGTGCATCCCGTGGCATTTCGAAGCTGCTCCACGCACCTTGCGACGGAGAAAACCTTGCGATGTGGCCAGCGCTTGATTCCGTGTGCTCGGCACATGCGCTTAAGGCTCGTCGTTCCCACACCAAGACGAGCTGCAGCCTCCTTGAGACGGTATGCGAACAGGCTTTGCAGAGCCTGCAGCTGCTTCGCGCGTTCCTCCTTGTCGACGGGAACGCGTGCCATCTCCGTGGCATCTGGACTCATCTCGCTGTCACCGCCTCTCGTCGTGAGCGTTTCTCCGCTGCGATTCGAAGTGATCGTGCCGTTGGTGAAGTGGCTCCCCCCTCGCGTGCTGTCCCCAGCGGCAAACTTGACAACTCCTTGCTGATGGTGGGCGCTGAGCCCGCCACCTCCGTGCACGGTACCCTCCATCGAAGGTACACCGTGCACCTGTCTCGAATTCTGCAGAGCTGCCGTGACGTACTGGTACGCTCCGTGAGCACTCCCCTCGAGGTTCACTTGGTGCTGCACGTTTGCAGCGGCAAGTTGCTGCTGCTGTTGGTGGAGCTGGAGCTGGAGCTGGTGCTGCTGATGGTGCTGGTGTGCGGCCGCCGCCTGCGAGTCGACGCAGAGCCCTAGCGTGTGCGCCGCGAAGTTAAAACCTTGCAGCGTATTCGTAGGTTGCTGATGTTGATGGTGGTGGTGACCGTACACCATGCCGTTCATATCCTGACTCGTGCTCGGGTGTGGTGGTGGTGGAGGTGGTGGTGGTTGTTGTTGCCCTCCTCCTCCCGCCGCCGCCACCGCCGCTGCAGCTGCACGATACTGCTCGGGCTGCTGCTGGTACAGCTGCTGCTGCATCTGCGCGGCCGCCGCCGCCGCCGCCGCGTGAGTCGAAGCCTGGAGGTACTCTGCCTTTGGAGCGTACGTCACTTGCCGAGGCTGTGCAGCAGCCTGGTACGCTCCGAGGTGGCCGTCGCTGTCAGGGAGCGCCGCCGCGCTTGACGGTGGGACACCTGCGGCAGCGTCCGCGTCCGCCGCCGCGTCGTCGGGAAGCAGCAAGGCGTCAAACTTGTGAAAGTCAACGTATGCATCGTTGTTGTCCATCTCTTACGTTTCAGTTGTTATTGGATTCGCCGCCCCAGAAGAGAGATCTTCGTTTCCCCTTGAGTTGGCAACAAAACGTTTCTCTGTTTGTTTTTTGCATGTTTCGTTTTGGTTTGACGAGGGTTGTCCGTACCGTTGCTCCTTGCTGACAACGGTGCGTGCTGTCGCTGTGTTATGGCGCACACACAACGACGTCGACGTCCGTCCTGCGCGCAGGAACGAGGAGGGGTGGCGACTCGTCCGTGCGTGCTGTGCGTCGAAGTAAGTTGGTGGAGGGCGAGGCCGGTGGGTGGCTGGTGGGTGGCACCCGGCCTGGCCTGTAGCAGTGTAGCCCCTGCAGCGGTGGTCACTGGACTACAGCTGTGAAAACGCAAAGCGGAGAAAGGTGTTTTTCCACCGCTCGCACCCCTGGCCACCTTTCGCCGCCTACGCGCTTGTGGAGAAATTGGTCGAGCATTTTTTCTGAGCAAGTCCATGGGAACCGTGCCTTGTCACAAGGTTGCCACCGCTTGTGACGAAGCTTTTCTTCGACGTTAACCCTTTCAGAGAGTGAGGGAAATTATGCTCCAGGAGCAATCTCTGTCCAACGACCAATTTCTGCAATTCCTCACAGCCATGTCCTGAGCTTGGAGTCTTGGACCATCGGATTGACTCTCTGTGCAACGTTTCAAGGGTCAAATTATGCTCTCCCTTTTTGCGTAAAAACAAGGGTAAAAAATGGAATAAATTGAGATGTGGTATGGCTGACTTACGAGCGGAAAGAAGATGATGCCCATTTCCTGTACAAGAGGTTCCCATCGACCAAGTGCAGCGACCATTCGACCTCAGGGTGGTTAGTTTGACCAAAATGTTTAAGTCGGGACCGACCATTTTGGTCGGCAGTATACTGGGATAACTGGGCCAAGAGGGCCTGGAGCTGAAACCCCCCAATTGTTGGGGGCATTCCCCCTCCTCGACCTTTCCCCTCGACCTGATCCTGATGTCCCTCCCTCTTAGTCCCTTGCCGGTGACGCTTAGACACTACGTTACACCTCTACGTAACATGGACACCGTTAACCCCCAAAAAAAGTTTACGCCTTTTCCCCCCGGATGCCGGTCGCCGGGACCCCTTTCCTTGTTGTGGCCTTCCATATTCGCCTTTTCCCCTCCCAACCTTACAGGGTACAGCTGTCGCATCCCGGGACCTTGGCACCGGGGGATCGTTGACCGCTCTCGACCCTTAAGGCTGTAAGGCTCGTAGTGCATGCACGCACCGGCCGCCATGGTGCCTCGCGTCAACCAGCCTTGCGACACGTGGCAGGACACACTTGGAGGAGTCTCTCATAACCGCAATCATCATGTTCATTTTATGGCTCCGCGCTCGATCCCGCCGGGATGCGTGCCCATGAAGTTTGGGAATGGGAAGGGACACCCGTACGTCTCTCGAAACGAAAATGTCGCAGAAGGCGTTGGAAACAGGCGCGAATTCAAACACGCGT
This sequence comes from Pycnococcus provasolii, assembly GCA_938743325.2. Classification (NCBI taxonomy): domain Eukaryota; kingdom Viridiplantae; phylum Chlorophyta; class Pseudoscourfieldiophyceae; order Pseudoscourfieldiales; family Pycnococcaceae; genus Pycnococcus; species Pycnococcus provasolii. The sequence continues at coordinate 961,552 of OW568870.1, read as the reverse complement.
GCCGTGCCATGGTAAACACCGACGAACACAGACTCAGAGACGCACAACTCGTGAAACAACAAGCTAACATGCTCGTGCGAGCGTGCGACGTCGATAAAGTGAGGCATCATCGACCATACTCGCAAAACCTTGTCGCACGTAAGGCACCGTACGAAGAGAGGTTTCGCAGACTACGTCGAGCGTGCGAGGTGGGCGACGACCAACGCGCCGTTGATGTCCTAAGCGACGGGGACACGCACAGACTTGCGTGTCAAAAACACGAAAGCGACGAAACCGCGCTGCACGCCGCGGCGAGAGGAGGGGCCGCAGGCGCCGCGGAGGCGCTCCTGCACGCGGGCGCAGACGTCGACGCGCGCGACGTGCACGCACAAACACCCGCGCTCATCGCGTGCGTGCACGGACACCCCACGGTCCTGCGTGTCCTACTGAGCGCAGGACGAGGACGAAACGTCACGTCGTGCCTTGCAGCCGCGGCAGGTGCGGTGCTTGCTCCGGCCACTGAGGATGCCTACGACAAGTGCGTAGATCTGCTCCTGCTCTACAGTGACAAGGGCGCGCTACTCGACGGCGTGTTCGCGCGTCGCCCAGATGACCGCGACAAAGCGAGAAGTGCACCCCTTCCAGCTGCGCACGCCGTGGCGAGGCGCCATGCTGAGGCATCCAACGTCGTGCGCACGGCAGCAAAGCGCGGCCGTGCGGGCGCTTTAAGCGCGCTTGTCGCAGCTGGATATCCGTGCTTCGTCGCGAGCGACGGGCCAGCTTCCACACCGCTGCACCTTGCCGCCTCCTCGCGCTCCGAGGCGGCTGTTCTCTGCTGCATCAGTGCACTGGCGGAGCACGCAAGCCGGCAGGCGGGACCTCGCACGTTTGCTCGAGAGTTGGAGTGGCGCGACGCATCGGGGCGCACGCCACTTGCCTGCGCACTGGAGGCTGGTGCGGAGTCGAGCGCTCGCCACCTCATACGCGTAGGTGCTGATGCCTCAACTTGCGGCATCGATGGGGCTCCTGCGTGGGCAGTCGCGGAGGCGAATAGCGCCGCGGCGGAGATTTGTCGCACACACGCAACCGCAGGTGGGCGCCTGGACCTGCCGACGGACGAGCACGCGTCTCCTTTCGCCGCGCGCAGGCGTGCCGCGCTCGTGGAAAGCGCTTTGGCGATGTACGCCCGCGCGAGGCGTGAGGAGCAAAGAGGCAGCGTGCCCTATGAGCGTCGTGTTGGCGAGCACACGTGGTCATGGCAGCAGCTTCCATGGAAGGCCCGTCTGTCCGAGCGCCTCGGTGACGCGGACAACCTTGGACGTGCTCCAAACCTTGTTTCGTGAAAGATAAAAACAAAATAAACGGAAAGGAAGAAATTGTACCATATTGTAAATACATATAATTTTATTATTTTTTTCAAGGCGATGCCAAGTTACAAAAATAACAAAACCCACGAAAAAAAAATGGTTCTGTTCCCACGGGACAAAACGTTTAGCTTGGGAAGTCGTCGTCGCCGTACACGTATTCGCCGTCGTCGTCGTCGTCGTCGCCGGTATCCTCCGGGAAGCATCCACGCTCACGCAGGTACGAAAAGCCGTGCGCCATGGCGGCATCTTTCATCTTGATGGTGAACATGCCAGCGTCGGGGTTCGCCTTGGCGATGGCCGTCGCAAGTCCAGCATCTCCTCCAGCCTGGAGCTCTCCCTTCACACCGGCATCCCCGCAGACGCTCTTCAGCCACTCCGTGGCGTTGATGCGGTTCTGCTTGTCCTTGGGCACGTACGCGACCATGGACATCGCCTCCGTTCCGGCGGAGAAGAGCATCTTGCCCACGTGTCCTGATCCACCACGTCGCTCCTCGCCATCGGGGTCAGGCACCTCGTTCATCGCCTCCATGGACATCTTCAGGAACTTCAGCTCACCGTCCGGCTTTTCCATGGTGGTGCAGAAGAACTCGAGTCCTCCCATGTCTGCGGCACCTTCGATCTCGACACCCTTCTTTCCACCCTCCTTGGTAACATCCTTGATGAGCTTCTTTTCGATTTCCGCCTGCTTGGCCGCCTTCATCGCGGCGATCTCCTCGGCGGATGGCGGTCCCTTCTTTCCACCGTCTTCGCCACCCTTCTTCTTATCCTTTTTGGATGGCGCTGCTGCTGCGGCGGCGGCGGGCGCAGCCGCAGCACCAGAGACACCGGTGACACCCTCTGGCGTTCCCGGGAACGTGCTAGCGACGAGCGCGCTGATGTGCGCGTACCATCGCGCGGCGTGCGGCGTCGCAGCTGCGGCGGGCGGTGCCCCTGCGAGCGCCATGAAGACGGTCAGGTCATCGGTGGACGCCTGGTACCCCGAGACGTAGCTGCGCGTCGCCAGGTGAGTATCGAGGTCCTTAACGGACTTGTACGCGTACGGCATGTTGCTTGGAGTGTGGAGACCCACTTGTCGGAGAGGGATGTTGTCTTGGGATGTTGTTTTGAGATCGACGACGCGCCGCCACCCACCTCCAACAAGGGAAGGGAAGGGAACTGGGAAGCTGGGACACCGGTCCCACCAGAAGGAGAGTTCAGATTTCCCAGACCAGAGGAGAGTTCCCCGAGAGAAGAACCCGAGGCTTCCTAACCCTAACCCTAATACCTATGATGTGGACCTCTCCTTGCCTTCTTACTGCCTAGGCGGCGGCGCCATACGAATCTTTCGGAAACACGTTTGAGATCAGCGCAAGCCTTTTGTGATGGTGTGGGGAGCCCACTCCTCAGCAGGTAGCACTTTAGAAGCTTTACCCCCTTCATGGCTACAGACGATAACCGACGCTTTGTCTTCGCTGGATTCCTCTCAGTCTCCTCCTCCTCCTCTTTCTTTGACTTCTTGCGTGGTCCTGCCCTCTCGAACACTGTCGCACGCTCACTATGTCACTATACACCAAGCCGTTCAAGCAAACCTTTTAACCAACCTTACGGAAATTGTCATCCCGCGTGGACCAACGGACGAAAATTCAGCACGTTGTTTGGCAGCTATCATCGCAAGTTCGACGTCTCTGCTGGCTGTAAAGGTCGGGTGCTCTCTCATCTCCGACGCCGTGTTGGCATGCATACTCACAGACGGTGCAGCAAACGCACCTAGCGTGAAAGATCTCACCATATCAGGACCAGGAAATGCCGCGAACAACACGTGGTGTGCGCTCGCTGACGCCATCAAAAACAACAAGAACATCGAATCCGTCACCATGGAGGGACACGACGACGTTGACGAAACGTCCATGGCACCACTCGCAAATGCGCTCGCCGCAAGAAACAGCGCTCTTAGCACGCTCGACGTGTCGGCGTGCACGTGGACGGATCCAAACGGCACGAAACAGCTCGGAGTTGCCGCCAAGTCCATCAAACACCTCGTCGCCAACCACTGCAACATGACGACACCCGAGACGAAAGTAGGTGACTGCATCCTCAGTGGCGTCGTCAGCGCACTGGACAATACTGCAACGCTCGTGTCTCTGTCCCTCAGAGACTCGGGTGCATCCGATGACGCCATTAAGCAGCTTTTCGACGCACTAGGAAGCGAACACGCCGTGGCACCGTCGCTCGCCCAATTCGACTTTGCGAGGTGTCAACTGGGCGTCGAAAGCCTCGTCGCCATCGGAACGTGTGCAAGAAAAAGGCATGCACAAAGCTTGCCCGCACTTCAGCTCGATGTGTCGGACAACGAACGCGTGGACGACGATGCCGTCTCCGCACTCGCCGACGCAAACATGGGCGAGGGGATTTGTGCACTCGATGTCAGCGGGAAGACGCTTTCTGAGCGAGGTGCGTGCGCCGCAGCACGCGCAGTTGGCTCGATAGGTTCGCGCCTCTGCGTGAATGGCGCAAAATTAGGTGCCGGCGCCGCCGTTAGGCTGCTCACGCAGGCGAAGGATGCCGGCTGGCTCACGTCGTGCACGCAGCTGAGAGCGTGCGAGTGCGACATCGACACGGAGACACTAGCGGCAGTCGCGGAGGTTGTGCGCGGTGGTGCGCTGCCGGCACTCACGACGCTTGAGCTTGGAGGCAACCCCTGCATCGCTGACATTGCTGCGGAGGAGGGTGGCGAAAGTGCGAAGGATGCTGTCGAAGAACTTCGCGCATGCCGAGAAGGTATCGATATCCACGTGCGTGCGGCTTAGCCTTATATACATATTTTACATTAAGTGTACAAAGGAGGACTGTTTTATTCACGTTTCGAACAGGGAATGCTGTCCGTAGTTCCTCCGCTCCTTGTACCATGTCTTGTGATACACGAATTGAATCAACGAACGCTGGTTCGACCCGTCACACGTTCGTGCATGTTCGTCAAATGCCATGCCTTTGTGCAGCAGACGGTAGTCGTACACCACGAATCCACCTGGGTTCAAATCAGCTTCTACGCTCAAGTCCATGGCATCCGCAAACGCGCCAAAGCCGACAAGCTGCTCGCGCGCATGACTGCCTGGCCAAAAGGATGTTGCGCCAACGCCATTCGTCGAAGGACCGCAAGCGTCGAGCGCAAGGAATACGCAGACGGCATACGGCGTTGCTTCACCTTCGCCTCCCATACCACTCAGCGGCATGTCCTCCGTAAAGTATCCAGCACCCGCCTGGACGTGCGCTCCGTCTGAGTGCCAGCGCTGGTCTGGTGAACCTCGGCGGCTGTATACTGCGCTGCACTGACACCTCCACTCGTCTTTGCCAAGTAAGGAGTCTACCAAGGGTATCCATGCCGCATTTCTTGCGAGGTGAACAAGAGCCTGCACGCCGTCGTCGTCCACTGCTTTGCTTGGTGGCATGCACACGAAGTCGGTGTCGACATTCTTTGCAATGCCGCTTGCAAGAATCTGGTCAAATCGTTTTCCTCCCCGGCTTGATATTTCGCGAAAGTCGAACGTTTCATTCGTTCCTGATATGTCCCGACGTGCTAGTGCCTCGTCAGCCGCGTCGCAGTGCGTTTGGACGAGAGAGCGAAGAGCACTTATAGTGTGGTCACTATTCGTTGTCGACCCCTTTGGGGAAATGAGCACACCGAACTTGAGAAAGTGTTCTTCGTCGTTCGATGAAAACTCCATGGCGAGTTCCTTTTGCGTCACAGGCTGAACGGGCAGCAGGCACGGGCACGTCGCCGCGACTTCCACACCTTTTACGTCCACGTCGGAGGGTGATGAAGCGATTGATGCGAGCACATCACGTTCTTGGGACGACGGGAAGGACACAAGCACATTAAACAAGGATCTTTCCTTCTCCGGAGAAGTATAAGATGCGTGCATCGTCAAGGAATGTGCACTGAGCAGTGAAGTCACTAAGGACTCACAGTGAGATGATGAGGACACATAGGACACCTCCAGGCACGCGCACGTTCTTCGTGGAGCCGCCGCCGCCGCCATGAACACCTATCCATAAGAGTGTGATGTTGTGTGACCCGACAAATCACCTCCTTCCGAAAAAAATCAAAGTTTACCACCCTCCGGACCGGCTGCGGGTTGCCATCCGGCCGGTGTGGCATCACGTTGATTGAGGTGTCAAGAAGACGACCCGTACGCTCGCCGGGGTGCTCGGATCCCCCTTGGAACGCAAGTAGTTTCGCGCCATCGACATGGCGCATGTTGTTGCCAAGCGCCCGAACGAAAATGAAGAGCCCAATGGTGGCAATTTTGCCAAGAAGCTTAAGCCTGTGAGTGACGCCGCCGCCGCATCCTCGTCGAAATGCGCGGACATCAATGCTTCATCAGTGCTGCCATCGTTCCCGGAAGACCATCCGCAGGTGTTTCACGGCCTCACGCCGAGGAAGGCGGGAACTATGCCGTGGTTTCCGAAAATCCCTCACGGAGTCAGTGTGCGTACAAAGAAAGGAAATGTCGAATGCGTGAGGACATGTGAACCCATGGCGGGATTGTGGTCTATTTACGCCGGATATGTGTTTCATCCCGAAAACAGTTGCACTGTTGACCGTGAGCTCGGACTCATTAGTACGATCGGATACCGAAATGCGCCGCACCCGGAGGTCTTTAAATACTCAGGAGTCATCCGTTTTAAGGTGCCTGATGATGGCGACGAGGCACAAGCAGTGCATAGAGTCGGACGCTCTGGGTGCAAAGCTTCGTCCGACGAAGTGGTACCCAAGCTAGTGGGCGAAGTCGTCGAGACCTTGGAACTGCCGTATTTCGTGAGGATTGGTAATAGGAGCAAGATCGCGCTAGTTCACGACGTGAATTATGAAAAAGATTTCCGCCGACCGTACCTGGGCGATGTTCTCTTTCGAGACGACACACTGCAAGGAGCGCTCGAATTGGACGTCGGACCGGAAGCGCTCGTCTTCAACGACCCGAACGCGCATCACAAGGATTGGTTGGTGGAGGAGTACAGAGATGACCAAGAGGCCGTGCAGAAGAAAAAATTGCCATGTAGGGATCAATATTATTGGCCTGATAATAAGGTTGGCTTACCGATCGGCGTCGACGTGCACAGCGGTCCTGCGTTCAGTCTCGGTGCGTACCCTGCCGAGTTGCGAGACATGCTACTGAAAGAGACATATGGCTGCTTGCAGGATGACAAGAAGTCTCGCTTCGACGAGGTGGACACATCGCTCGCGCCGCTCGAAGTCTTGCCTGGTGATATGCGTATGATGATTCAGCTTGATGCGGGGGATGCTCGTGAGCCATCGGTTGTGGTTGCAGTCTTAGCGCGGCGCATCGACCCACCCAAGGCGCCAGAGGGATTCGACAATCCTAAGAATCTCACTTTCGAGCAATTCAGGTGGGTGGAGAATCAAGTCAACACTGGTAGACGACACCTGTGCGAGGAGGACGGGCGCATTTAATGTAGTGAAGACCTTAAGTAAATGTCCAAGTTTTTTTACACAACACATGGATGACATGAGGAGAGCAACTTTTTCATCGGGAGAGCAACGTTGTGTGTCCGCGTGTCCTTCAGTCGAAACAAAAGCAAAAACAAATCTCAGGACCTTTTGGCAGAGACCTAGACGCCGAGCACATCTAGGAATGCCTGGCCTGCCGCGGCGGCGGTTGCTGCCGCCTGCGCTGCCGCAGATGCCGCCGCGGTTGCTGCGGCAGCCTGCTCAGCCGCACTCTCTGCCAAGCGCTCGGCCGTCTCAGCCTTGACGGCAGCGGCGGCGGATGCCGCCTGCAGTGCCCTAAAAGCCTGCTGCACAGCGGGCCCTCCGGTTGGGCAGAGCTGCGGCACGCGAACATGAACCGGCGCATCCTCCGACGCGTCGAACGCGGTGACGAGCGTGTCAGGGCGCACGTTCGCGCCATCGCCAGCCTTGGGCAGTGCCGACGTCGCAATCGCCGTCGCATCGAGCGCGGTGCGAATGCGAGCCTGCAGGTTCGACTTGAACGCGCGTAACGTGCTTCCGAGAGCCTCGCTTGACACGTACACCTCCCGAGCGCTGTCGTGGTACGGCCCACGATCGGAGGGGTCGTCGTACAGAACTGACACCTGCGCGAAGCTAAGCGTCAGCGTCCAAGGAATGCTAAGCTCGTCGCGACCCACCGTCGCCGCATTCAGCTGCTTCGTGCGCAGCGTCATGCCTTGCACCACCCCTCGATAGCACGCATCCTCGTCAGGCCACCAAACCCAGCAGCGCGCACCCGCAAGCGCCGCGCTGAGGCATGAGATTGCCGACGCTGGACTTGCGCCACGACTGTGCTCGACGTACGTTCCGAGGCTCGCGAGCGTTTCCTGCATATTGAGGTGATTTTGCGGTATCCGGCCGTGGCACTGCCACTCAGGAATCCCTCGACTCGCCAACGTCGTCGCGTTCTGCGTGAGGCGTGCTAGTGGAGTGGCACCGTCGAGCTGCTCCTGCGACACGTGCGGCGTTGCCGGCGCCAGGTACTGCACCGTGTGCTCGAATCCAGGAATTTTTGACGTCAGCATAGGTTCGTGGAACGGAAGCGCTCCCAGCGGGAACGGAGGTGGTGGTGGTCCCTCAGGCGCGGGATAGGGCGTGTCGTCTTCTGCACTCTTGCGCACCGGGGTGCCGCCGCCGAGCTTCATACGCCTCGGAGACGGTGCCCCGCCACTGAACCGCCCCTTAGACTTCAACGCGGGTGCCGCCACTGTGGCGGCGGCTGATGCCGATGCGGCAGTCGTTCCGAGTATAGTGGCTGCGTCAGCTGCGCGCGTTCTGCGTGCACTGTCCTCGACACGCGTGGTGACGAACGACTCGACGAATGCGCGAACGGCTCGTGCGTACACGTTGTGCATGTCGTGTTGCACAGGCGGCGGCACTTCGGCATCTGCGTCTGCGGCGGTTGCGTTTTCCTCTCTGTCGTACACGACGTGCACCTGCATCGGCTTGGCTTTTGTGTTGGTCTTGACGACGAATCCTCGGTACGACCGATCTTCGGCGGGCACGTGTACCCAAACGCGCTGGCGCGAGGAAATCAGGTGCGTGAAGAATGCGTCCCGCGCTTCTACATTGCTCCCTAACGAGTTGGATGTAGACATGCACTCGAGAACGTTCAGGAACATGTGCGGGGGTAAGCCAAGACGCGTCATGTAAACGGACGCCGAGGACGCCGCCATCACGGGTTACGAGGCTGAAGAATGAAGAGGGTGAAAGGACCTCGGGGGCCCTCCGGGGCGGGGAAAGCAGACCACCACAGACCACCCACGGAGCAGGCGAGAAGAATGCCCTCCCTCGATCCAAGGACGGATCCCCGTTTAGGAGTGGGATTCTATCCAGGTAAACTTTTTAATGGCGTTGACGAGTCCTGGTATGTACCTTGTTCTTTCCCTTTAGCCTTTAGGCTTCGTGGTGACCAGTGTTGTTATGGTAGCCTGGCACCTGCGGCTGGTTGATTCGTTTGTAGTCCTCCTATTTGATGGTATCAACCTGATCCATCTACGATAGATGAAATAATAGAATGATTTCATTGATCGACATGTTACATTATAAAAAATTAAAAATACAATAGACTAGTGAGTTCACCATTTCTTACAGAACATACTTTAAGCTTCGCCAAGCAAGTTCTGCACCTTCTCCACATCAGAACTATGCGTCACCCACCGGTCGGAGGACTTCTTCTTCCTCTTCTCGTGATGATACAAACAAACGCGCTTGTGCGTTCGCCAATCATTCGATTGGCACTCACTACTGCAGTAGCGCGCCGCGTCACACTTGCAAGAACGCAAATGCGTCCCTTCGTACTTCGCCTCGCTCGGCGTCTTGCCACACCACATGCAATTTCGAGCAACCATGGATGGCGACATGCAATTTCGAGCAACCATGGATGACAACATGCGCACCTCACGTTTCAAGTCCACAATCTGAGACGCTTGCTGTGCAAGCAAATCTTCCATCGTAGGCGGAGGATGTGCCTCTTCTTGCGTGGGCGGCGACGGTTCCGGCTGCGGCGCGGTATCCGGTTCTTCAAGCACTTGCAGGTCCTTGATGTCCTCCGCCGGAAAAAAAATGGACTGGGTAACCTTCTCAGTGGGGGGCACATCGACGGCTGCCACGCGTCCCTCGGTGCCGAACGCCATGACGTTCTCGAGTGCAATTTGTCCATTCTCCGCGTCTATGCTGTGGATCGTTCCTTCATACCGCACCTCGGTTTGGCTAATCAAGGATACTTTCCTCCCAACTGCCTTAGATGCAGTGGCGAGAGCACCTTCGCCGTCTTCGCAACGAGCCGCCTTCTCCTCCTCAGCCTTATGGCGCGCTTCAATCTCCGCGGCGCGCCGCTTCTCCTCCTCGCGCAGGCGACGCTGCTCCTTCCCCTCCTTCTGCTTCCTTTTCTTGGCTTCGTTTTTCTTCTTTGCCGCCTCCTCCGCAGCTTGCTTGTTCTCCTTCTCAAGATCATCGAGACCAAGCACGTCAGCTTCCGCCGCCGCCGCCTTCTTCGCGGCATGCTCCGAAGCTGCCGTCTCGATGCGCATCTGCAGGTACGGCAAGATCAGGCGATGGCTCACCTCAGCGCCAGGGTCAACGCACAGGATATTCGTCAGCAGCTGCTCCTGGTGCGTGATAGCAGCCTGCGCAACTTCGATCTTATTGTTGATTTCCTTGATATGATCCATGATCCGGTTGAAAATGTTCACGTCGTCCTCGGCGCTGAACAACTGCGAATAGATGCTCTTATGGAACCTGCGCCTCGTGCGCTCAAGCCTCGCCTGAGTCGCCGCCTCACGCTCCTCCATCGGGATTTTTTGCGCCTGCGCCGGGGCGTTGGCGGCGGATGCCTCGTCGCCGCCCGCCGCCGCGGAAGCCGCTGCCTGAGCGCTGGGATCTTCGGAGATCTCATCACATGAAGCAAATGATATGCGTTGATATGCGTTATCAATTGTCTCCATCCACGCTGTGAGCTGTTGGCGCTCGCACTCTGCATTCTCGATAGCTTTGAAGCTTTTACTTGCAATCTCCCGATCAAGGTGCCCGATCTCGCCCTTGGCAATCTTGAGATCGATCCATCTTCCTTTGTTAAACTTCATTGTGCGAATCTCGTGCAGCAGCACATGAATCTTCGCGTTCGTCAGAACTTCCTCGCGTCGAAGCAGCGTGCGCATCTGCTCGTCGTTGATCTCAGGGTGTGTGGGTGGTGGTGGAGGTTGCGAATTTTCGTTGGAGCCGGTGGATGCTGTGGATGGACCAGCTTCCTGGCCTGCGGGAGTATCGCCGTTCGACGACGCGGATGAGCCGGAGGCGGCTGCTGCCGCCGCGGCACGCTCCTGGTACAGTGGTAGGTGTGGTGGCAGCGGAAGGCCAGCAGTATTCTTGCGCATCTGCAACATGCCGTTCATGAGCTCTCTCGCGCGCTTCTTCTCATTTTCGTAGCCCTGCTGCTCTGCGAGTGCGCCCACGAGTCCCTCGTAAGCCTGCTGCGCGGCGGTGGCAAGAGACTCGCATCCCAGGGTGCGCTTCGCGGACGCTCGTGCCTTCTCCATCGTGCGCACGATGCGCCCGTACACCCAGTCGAGCACGAGTCCGCGGCAGTCTTTGCTATTCTCCACACGGCATGGTTGCCCATCCTCCCCAATCTGATTACGTTCCAGCCATTGCAGCCATTTGGGGTGCACATTAATCTCCGCCGCCTCCTGGTCGTACGTGAAGAGGTCAATCTCGTCCTCGATATCGTCGGGATCGTTCGGATCGCGCGGCTTGTTGAGCTCCGCGGCGTATCCCTCGACGCGTTCAAGCAGATACTCCGCGCACCTCTCCAAGCTGTTTGTGCTGAGCAGCTCAAGGTCCGCGTACACGATTTGTGTCGACGTCGACTGTCTCTCAACTCCGTCGGGTATATTGTCGTTGACGAAGCGAAGCACGGGCAGAAGGCACGAGTCGAAGAGGCACTGCTCTTCGTGATGCATGTGATCGAGGATGGTGCATATCTTGGTGATAGTCCTTTGGCGAGCCCATTCGGTGAGCTTTTTCTGCGGTATGCGCCGCTGCCGGTCACGCGTTTTGATTACCTCTTCGACCTGTCTCGCGTCGTCTGCGACAGTCTCCAGGAGGTTCGCCATGCGTTCTCGCAGCGCCGTCTCGGCGGGCGTGGGTGGTCGTCCCGGCTTAACAGGCTGGAGGTTGAGGTTGTGGTTGGTGGTGAGATGGTTGCGTAACTCCTCGGAAGTGTGGAAGATGGGCGGGCTTTCGAGGTCCTCGTTGAGTGTGCACTTCCACATCTTCCACGTGCCGTGCGACTCCATGCGATCCAGAGACTCGTGCAAGCGTTTTATCATTTTATCATATTTGACCTGCGTTACGTTGTTCATCTCCGTTGCGTGCGACTCGAGCTGCGAGCTTATAAGCAAGGTTCTGTAAGCTTGTTCGAGTGGCATGCGTAATAACAGGCGTTTTTCTTCTAAATGGAGTGTTTCCCAGAACGTGCTTACCCTTAACAGACCGTCGTTTTGCGTCTTATTATTAGGGACCGAGGCCGGGACCACTACTGGAGACAAGACTGTGGACGGCACCATCATTCGCCCCTTATTATTAAGCTGCTGCACGTTCTGCGCCGGCAACGCTTTCTTCTTAAGCTTTAACTGCCCATGAGCATGGATCCCACCACTGCTCTCATGCGTGCTCGCCCCCATGCTTGCTGTTGCGAGAAGAGTAAAAGAATCTGATGGCGGGAACGGAGACTGTGGTAGACTGGGAAAGGTGTGATTTTACTGTGCCAACCTGAAACGTCCGGCCAGCAGGAAAAACAACACCCCGGGTCCCTTGCACAGTGCACCGGCCAGGTAAAATACTGTACACCGGCCGCGAACGACAGAGCTTGCCAGAGCTTGCAGGGACCCTCCGCGTTCGGGCGTGTTGCTTGACCACCTTAATCAACGCGATGCAACACCGGTGGATCCGGTGTGCAAGGCAGTAAGGGACCTGTTGATTAGGGCAGGATGAGGGCGAGGATGAGGGCATTAGGGTTAAGGTTAGGGTTAGGGCTACAGCATTAGGGTTCTATACGCATGTCCTCCCTCCCCTTCCCCTTCCCCTTCCCCTTCCTCTCAAGGACCCACTTTTCTCTTTCCCACACTTTTCGTTTTTCGTTTTCGTTCGTGACACCACCTTGTCACCGCACTTGCGTCTGCGTCTGCGTCTGCTGCGTCTATGGCGCCTCCTAGTCAAGGCTTGGAGTACGTGCTTCGTCCACCTTCGTGTTTAACACCTTCCGCACACTTGAATGTCGCGCGATTCTCTCCTTCTCCTTCTTCCTCCTCATCTTCTCATCGGCGTCGCCTTCTCATCGGCGCGTCCGACGGTACCATCGAAATCACGTCTCTGAACTCGCGTCGGCCGATCTACGCAACTAACGTACAAGAACATTGTACACAAGCAGCAGCTGCCACGTCAGGCGACGGGGCAGCCATACTCGAAGCGCACTGGCTATCCGCATCGTCATTCGCTGTGCAGACGCGCGCGGGACGCGTACTCATCATAGACGCAGACGCCGCAACGAACACGACGACAGACTCGATTGAAAACGAAGCGTTCTCGTTCGCGAGAATGACAACTGACGGTGCAGGAAACCTTCTGGCGGTGCCCACGGCGTCGCGGGCAGACGACACGGGTGGCTCAGGCGCGTCGGCGGTAATCGACGTGCGCTCGCCGAACGATAACGTCGCCGTCGTCAACCCGGACAAGGCGGGCGCGCTTTGCGCACTGCAGTTACTCGGTAGCGGCGCAGCTCCACTTCTCGCGACTGGGCACGAGGATGGACACGTGCGCCTCTTCGACTTGCGTGCTGGAGGCGTGCTCGTCAAGCCGACCGCGTCAGTCGCACCGGAGCAAGGCAGCAACAGCAGCAGGAGCGCCGCCGCCGCCGGCGGCGTGCGTGGCGAACAACGCGCAACACCGAGATGGCGGCTAGCGAAGGAGGGCACACGCGATGTGGCAGCAACCACGCCCGTGCTTGCGATCAATCTACCTCCTGATGGACGAGGCGTGGGCGCATGCGGCGGAGCGACGGAGCGCATATCTGTGCTATCTGTGAACGCCGCCGCGTCGGTGGACGAGGTGATGCAAGTGCAGTCTCATTTCACGATGCGCGAGGGCAGCGGAGGCGTGAACCACATCGCGGCGATACGAGAGGAGAGCGGCGCGTTGTTCGTGACGAGCGGATGGGACGGCCGCGTTCGCCTGTGGGAAGCCGCGAACGCGAATGCGGTAAATGTGGGCAAGCCGCTGACGCTGCGCTACCACGATCGCGGCGTGTCGATGTGCGACGTTCTGTACGACAAAGCACCCTCCTCCTCTTCTTCGTCGCCATCTCTTCGCATTGCAAGCGCCGGGCGTGACGGCCGCGTCGCACTGTGGCACGTGTAACAATAGTCTACTGTATGTAACAAGTCTTCTTAATTTGTTTTTAGATCGCTATATATAGTCAAAGTTGATGCTGCTTCGCCTGAGCGTACAGGCGCTCCAAGCTTAAGCTTAAGCTCTGCAGGTCGCGAACACGGGTGTTGTACTCGCGAACGCGCTCACTTGCACTTGCAAACTGTGCATCGCTCAACGCACTGAGGCGAACGCTCTCCGCCAACTTAGACTCCGTCTTTTCGAGAAGCTTGGTCACGCTACCTAAAATGCCGTGCAAAGTCTCAACCAAGTTGGCGCGCGTCTCGGCACTTTGTGTCGCCGTCGAGAATTGGTCTTTGATGCTGCTTAGCAGAGAGTACTCCTTCGTCACGAAGCCGAGCTCGGAGGCGAGCGTGTTATGCGTATCGTAGTGACGGCGCGTCTCTTGCAGCTTCGCCTGAACCTCCTCGTACAGCTCGACGAAGCGCCTCTCGAATTGGAGCAGCTCGGCGCGCGTAGGAACCGCGTCAAGCTTTCGACGAAGGCTGTCGATGGCGCGCTGGCGCCGCGCCGCCGCACCGCGCGCCGCGGACAGCTTCTCCATCTCCGCATTGTACGTCTCGTCCACCTCCGCGATGCGCGACGCCTGCTCGGCACTCAGCAGCGGCGCCGCGCTCGTCGCAGCCTCCGCCTCAGCCTGCAGGTCTGCCAGAGATGCGCGGCACTCAGCCTTGTATGCCTTGACGCGCGCCGACGCCGCGTCCACGTCGCGGAGCTTGCTCACTACTGCTTCGAGCTGCTCGGATGTTCCGTTGGCAGCCGCCGCGGCGCGCGCGTTCTGTACCGACGCTCGCGCTTCCTCCGCCGCAGACTTGTGATTTGCAACCTCCGCCTGGACGTCCGAAAGCGCGTTGGCAGCCTCCTTCGCGCGCGCCTCCGCCGCGGAAGCGCGCTCCTCCGCGGTGTCGCGAGCAGCCTCCAGAGCCGCCACCTTACGGCTGTGCGCGACAAGTCGCTCGCCGATTCCGTCGCCCAACTCTGCCTGCGACACCGCCGCGGCAATCTCGTCGCCGCGCATGCTCACAAGCCCTGCGGCGAACGCGCCACTCACGCCTCCGCTCGCGTCTGTGAGCATCGTCGTGGCGTCGTCCTCGTCTATCGACGCCGCCGCGGCGCCATCCGCGGCGCTGCCACTAACTGTGGTACCTGCGGCCGTCGACGCAGATGTCGTCGACGCGGGCGAGTATCGCTGCACAAGTCCTCGGTGTCCGTACTCCATGAGAGTCCACCTTGCCCTTTCCTGCGCACCTGCCCCCTCCGCCGGTGCGACATCCGCTCTCCTTCGCAGCGTTCGCATCGGCCTGTACTTCGCGGCAAGTTTTTCGAGCATCTCAACGTTCTTCTTCGCGCCCTCCAGCTGTTCCTTGACGGCGTCGCACACGTCCGCGTACTGCGTTCCGTGTCTGTACAAGGCGTACGCGCGCGTGACGTCCCCAAACTCCGCGCGCGTCGCGATGACTTGCTTGACGAGCCACCTGACGACTGGCAGCAGCGCGTCTAGGTCGAGACCTTGAATTTGGTGCGCTTGCAGTGGGTGCGGGCACTTCATTTTCTTCAAGGATGCTTCGATTTGTTCGCCCAAGGCAATTTTGTCCCCGAGTTTGAGTTCCTCGGAGAAGAAGAGGTTGAAGTTGATGTCAACGGACGACATGGTGATTGCCCACGAGAGCCCACCAACGATTTTGTCGAACGGCGTTACAGAGGGAAGGCGCGCTCGGAAGTACCCGCCTGCTAATAGTAGGTCCAGGACTTCTCTGAGAGACTCAACACTCATCGTCGACGACATGTCCATGATGTGACTGCAAGGGGGCGGCGAAATGAAGTGATTGCCTGCCACCTGGGAGCAAGCTGGGAGGGAGGGAGGAAAAGCAAAGGGGGGAGGAGGGGGACCCAATGGAGGCGTTAAACAGCTTCAAGGGGAAGCAAGAGAACGGAACGTGTTAGGGTTAGGGTTACCTCTAGGGTTACCTCTTTTTCCTAAACCCTAAAGGCTCCCTCCTCCCTCCTTAAAGTATTCTGGGATTGTGGTGGCCCTCGTTTCTTCCCTTCGTTTCTGTCGTCTTTCGTCATTCTCTTTTAAAACGCTTTCTGGCAATCTTCATGTCGGCGACAACCACCACAGGCACACTCACAGGCACACGCGCAGTCTCCAGGAGATGGCGCGCTTTGGCCTTCTTGTCTATGTTTGCCCTACTGGTATCACTCATCGACTTTACAGCGACTGTACTACTGTACGTGTCCATAGCGTCTTCATCACCACTCTCTGTCACTCTCGTGCTCGCAGAAGTGTCTCGGGCACTCGTCTTAGCTTGCAAGATGGAAGCAGCTTCAGTCAACGCAGGGGCGGACTATGTGATGTTTGCTATTGTGAGGATTGTCGCGGTTATCCTGGCAAGTGGTGTGCACCTCGCGGCGTGGCGAAAACCTGTCGACGAAACGAAAAGTGAAAGTGAGTCAGCAACATCACCAGAAAAACGAACGATGGCACAATCGAACGAGTCACAGGAAAACGATGACACGCCACGACAAAGACACCCAAACCACCCGTTCCCGCCGCCTATGACGGAAGACTCTATGGCGGCATTCAACGCCATATCCAAGGTGTGGAGCTCCACGCTCGTATGGGCGCTAGACTCCGTCTTGATGGTCGCTACCGCCGGGGCGGGAATCTGGTTCTCCGTCGTGTGGTGCACGGCAAGAATCGCGCTGCTCATCTGGTCACACGACCAAAGAGGGGGCGTGCAGCCAAAACCGCTTGCCGCGAATGCCATCGCACTGCAACTCACGTCGCTCGCGTTCGCCAGCCTACACGCATACCTCTACCACCGTCGACGACGCGTCTGGTTTGACCCAGAGCTTCTCAAGGCGGATGAGAGTGACGACGGCGAAGCGGGGAGAAGACGGCAGAATTCAAACGGAGACGATAGTCTCGACACACCTCTGCTTTTCACAGCGGCGGAGCCTGCGAGTGAACCCACCACGAACGCAACCGCCGCCACAACGGAGGAGGAGGACAAGGTTCCGAATGTGACCATGTCAAAGCAGCTCGTGAAGATATTCCGCCTCGCAGCTCCCGACTGGGTGTGGTACGTGTTTGCTTTTACAAATCTTGTGCTTGCAGTGGCGTGCGAAACTGCGCTTCCAGCATACCAGAGCGGTGCAACGTACGCGCTTCTTTTCGCGAACGACATTCCTGAATTCAAGCGACAGCTCGTTGGACTCGCATTATCCGCCGTTGGCGTTGGACTCTTTGCCTGCCTTAGAGGAGGCATGCTCTCGTACCAGAATCAGCGACTCGTCATAAGACTTCAGGAAACGCTCTTTGCCGCATTTTTGGAGCGCAGCGCGCACTTCTTTGATACACATCCGGTTGGCAAGCTATTGAGCCGACTCACGACGGATACCGGTCAAATTGGCGACGTGCTTGGCTTAAATATTAATGTGGCTGCGCGTTCCATCCTGCGCGTTATGATGATCGTGGGATACCTCATGAGCGTCAGCTGGCGCCTCACTTCGTTGATCATAGCTATCAGCGGGATCTTTTACCTCATGAGCGGCATTTACGGACGCTACATCCGCGCGTACGCCAAGGCTACGCAGGAGCTCACCGCATCGAGTAACCACATCGCGGAGCAAGCTCTGTCGCTGTTCAAGACGGTGAAGAGCCATGAGGCGGAGCTTTGGGAATTCCGCCGCTTCCGAGCGAAGAACAAGCTGCGCCTGCGCGTTAGCATGTGGCAGGCGATCACCTATGGTCTCTACACGCTGTTCTTCGAGTCGATGACGAACAACCTTGTCGCCGTTGTTTTACTTTATGGATACTACCTTCTACGTCACGACCTGATTGACGTGCGGCGACTCACAACCATGCTCTTCTACTCTGATGCGCTCACGTCGAGCATGCTGTCGATAGCGGACATGTTCACCGATATCATGAGAGCGCTCGGTGCCAGCGAGGAGGTGTTCCAGCTCATCGACGGGTCGCTCGGCACGGCAGATTTTGGACGTGGGGGAGAGAATCTACTTCTTTTAGATCAGTACCGTCGTTGGACGGGATTTCGCGGCCGAGACGAGGAGGAGCCTTCTTCTCGTGGTGGTGGCACATCGATGATCATTCGCACGGGCAGCGCGACACTGCCCGAGCCACTACGCACGCGAGGTTTCCAGCTCACCTTCGACGGCGTGTGCTTCGCCTATCCCAAGAATATTGATCGACCGGTACTCCGGGGCATGTCGTGGAAAGTCGAATCTGGCCGAAGCTTAGCCCTCTGCGGCGGATCTGGCAGTGGAAAGTCCACAACCATCAGCCTGATTATGCGCTTTTACGAGCCAACGGGTGGACGGATCTTGGTCAATGGCATTAATGTCATGGATCCTGGGGGAGGATGCACGCCTGAAGACTTGACGAAATTTATTCGATCTCGTGTGAGTCTCGTTAGCCAGGAACCTCCGCTGTTCAGCGCGAGCATCCGCGAGAACATCGCGTACGCCAGCAACTCGATGGACGATTCGACGGTACTAAGATCTGCCGGGGTTGCGAACGCTCGTGCCTTTGTGGAGCAGATGCCTGACGGCTTTGCAACAATGTGCGGTCCTCGCGGAGCGAGATTGTCCGGTGGACAAAAACAGAGAGTCGCGATAGCACGTGCCGTCGCAAAGGACCCCGAGTGCCTGTTATTAGACGAGGCAACTTCCGCGCTTGATGCCGAGAGTGAGCAATTAGTTCAAGAGAGTTTGGAGAAGATCATGGTTGGTCGAACAACCGTGACGATTGCGCACAGGTTGTCGACAATCCGATCGGCTGACACGATCTGCTGCGTGGAGAGTGGCCAAGTCGTGGAGAGTGGCACGCATGACGATTTGATTGCTATCGAGGGTGCATACTACAAACTTGTTTCAAGGCAGCTGTCAGGTTCAAGCGTGGCTCGAAGCATGAACAATCTGTCCACTCTTGCGGAGTAGTACACGTACAGTATTTATGAGACCTACCTTGTTGTAATTTGTCAAAATTAATTCGCATTGTGGAAGTGAGAAAACATGATACAACTTACAGCTCCTCCAATCGCTCGAGGACGCGTGCGACGCGAATATCTCCGCTCGTCGCGTGCGCACATTCACGCACACGTGCAGCCACGCTAGAAGCACCTGTAGTTATCGCTCCGGCGACAGCTGCAGCCACGGCAGAGCTACCGCGAGAACACGCTTCCTGCTCCTCCTCAAGTAGGCGCAGAAAGTCCACGGCGGGTAAGATCCACTGGATATTACTGCTGCTGCCTTCTCTATGTCCTTCCTTCTCCTCCTCCTCTTCGAACGCCTGCTGTGCGTGTCGGACATACCCAACGATTCGTTCCTCAGCACGGTGTACGTACGTGTCCAATGCTGCCGATACCGCGTCGAACAGTTCCTGCCTTGCGTTCTCTGACGTAATGTCCTGTTCACCTGTTGAATTCGCCCACGCAAGTATGTCCAATAGCGAATCGTTCGACATCACATCGGGCGAGGCGAGTACTGTCGTTTGTGCATACCTTGCAACAACACTCATATATTCGTCATAGATGATGTCTTCGACGAGTGCATGAGGAGGAAACAAATCTGAAAGCAGCTTAGCGTTCTCAACCGCCTCGTCAATCACGACAGATGCAGCTGCAAGCTCACGCTTCAAAATACTCGATTCATCATCGTCGTCGTCGTCGTCGTCGTCCTTCTCAGCAGCAAACATAGCTTGGCGTGCACGTCCGAGCGTTCTCCACGCGCGCTGCTGGACAGCCTGCCGTAATTGTCTTACCAGAATTTCAGATCCAAGTTCACCATCAAATAGGCTTAAATCAATGGGAGGAAGGCGAAACGAAAACGGTGCAGCCTCTTCGTTTTTACCATCTGAAAGCCGTCGTAGTTGTTGTTTTTGTTGTGGTGGTGGTGGTGGTGGTGGTTGATGACGAAGAAGTTGTTGTCTCCTCTTTGCAATAATTTTGTCGTGCATCTCGTGAATATAGACGCACGATAGAAGTGCTCTAGGACACGTCCTCGCTGTGGCGTGGAATTCGCGAATGTTGTATGCGAGGATGCCTGTGAATAGGCTGCACAATCCCGCGGTGTTGTCGACGTACGCCTCGAGAAAGGCGACTGCATCATCTGCACCATCCTTGAATAAAATGGCGTACTGTTGTGTGACAGTTCCACCATCTCCCGCCCTTGGTGTGTTAAATCCTTCATCGCGTCGTATCTGACGTATTTCGCGCATTGCTGCGATTGCCGCGGTGCGAAATCTCGTGAATTCCATGAGTTCTTTGTGTGTTGCGACAAGATTCACGCGTCTTGGGTCGTACTCGTCTCCGAGCAGACGTTTGAGCTGCACCATCGTATTTGTGTGCATTTGCACTCGCGTTGCGAGTCTTGACGAGGCGAGCAGCACGCCGACGAGGCGCGTGCGCGCGGCGTGCAGTCGCACGGCATCCGGGAACGAAATCGGCGGCGGCGATGGTAGTGGTGATGATAGTGGTTGATTGACGACCATCATCCCCACAACACCATCATCATCATGATTATTCTCATCCTCATTATCAGCAGCAGGAGTCGCCGCCGCCAACGACGACGACGACGACGACGACGACGACGACGCGCCGCTGCCAGTGGCAAGCGCACGACGCAGCAGGTGAAATCGCAATTGCAGGTTGGGAATGCGAATATATAACATGTGTGACATCAGGGACGCATACGAAACGTACGTCGAAGAAGACGGAGAAGACTGAACTTTTTTCATACTAACAGGTGACATCACGCCATTGACACGGATTATTTAGGTACCCTTTACGTTGTTGTTGGCACTTGCCACTCACTCACTGCTGAAACTGAGAGAAAAAAAAAGAGTTTTCTTCTGACTTCTGGGAGGGAGGGACTAATCACTTGAGGCGGAGTGACTTGGTCGGCTATTCTGTATGGACCCAAGGTCTACCATAGGTCAGCTCCACAGTGTTCTACCATAGTTACCTGTGGGAGAGTCGTTTCTTTTGGTTCTGTAGAGCAGGTTATTCTCAAAAGTAGAGACCCCACCCTTGGTCGTATCTTCTGGCTGGAATCCCTTGGAGAGTGGATTCCTGCTCTGGAGGGAGGGAGGGATGCATTGTTGTTGGTCAGTGTGCGAACGGTGAGAACGCTGAACGTGCGGGGAGGAGGAGGTATTGAGGTAGTAAGGACTAATGGGCTGTATGGTCACTATGGTCAACTTGGCGAGGTGGTCACTGGTCAGCGATGACCGGTGAAGAACCACCTGAGGAATGTGGGCGCAAGCTATACTTGAATGTGAGGTGTTACAACTTACAAGAGTACAACTATGTATTTGTCGAGAATATAAACCTGAGCCTTTTGTCTTGTGGGGTACTGGGGAGGAGATGAGCCATCTTGCGGGTTCCGGGTTTAGCCTGACGACCGTGTTTTTGTAAACGGCCCGAACCAAACCCTTCGCGCGGGGCACACATCGTGGCTCGAACGCACGATGTTGCGCCAGGTGTCGCTCACATTATTCACGGAACCTAATCGTGCCACGACAAACTCGCAGCATGCAGGATCGCCTGAGTTCAGCACTTTGCTGATCACACGATATCCAAGCTTCCACAGCTTGATGAAAAGTTCATTCACTTCCCGCTTGTTTTTGCCCTTCACAAGCGCCTCAGATACATACGCCTTGTTCGCCATCTCTGTGTGAAGCTCGAATGAAATCTCGTAAGGCAATGAATCTAGCCTTTGGCTGCCACTGCCAATGATCTCATGTTCGAATATACGCCACTCATGGCCCTCGATGTCCATTTTAAGCAAATCGAGGTGCGAGTGGCCGTGACTATCAAGCACATCATTGAGCGGCATGAAGACTGGGTCTTGCGATGACGATACGAACGCGTTGTGAGTGTCGGCATTAGAGGCTGCAGTCACCGAGCTAAGATGATCTTGGTAAATTTGTCCCGGTAGATCTGAGCTTTCGCCGATGCAGATGGGCTCGAATATGACACCAGCACGAGCCATTCGATTGTCGACGTCACGCGTCGTACAATCGAACGCATGAACGGTACATCCTTGTTTCACGAGCGATGCCTCGAAATGGAAAGTGTCATGAATTCCGACACCGTACGCGATGCAGTCAGAAGAGGCGTTTGCGCGCATGTATCGCCGTTGCCGTCGTATGTATCGCCGTTTCAAAATCGCCTTATGTGATTCACCGTCGCCCGAGGAAATCCATCCTTCTGGAAATGTGGCTGCAACCACAACGTCGTCAAAAACGCACTCGCGATTGTCACAGGGGGTTGTCTTCCCACCCACGAGCCTTTGTAGCGGTGGACGATCACAAAACTTGCCAGAATCCAACACGTACTGATCAAGACTTGCGTGGTGCGTTGAATCAAAAGTCCTCCTAATTTCGTGAAGCTCTTCATCAGCCTCTTTCAGAATCGCCTCGCGGTATGCATTTGGAATGCACTGATGATCGTCGAGGCGAAGACGCGAAGTAAGGTATACTCTTTGGAGAAGTTGGGCGGGCCACAGCATCAATTCTCGACCGGAAAATGAAAATGTTGTGCCATCTGCACCTTGGAGTCGTTTTGGGCAAGATCGCAAACCGTTCATCACCTCGAGCACCGAATTGCATTCTGCAGGCAACTTATCGCATGCTCGATTCAGAACAAGGCTTGCGGGAGATAGGTTGAGATGTAAGTCATCGATCGGAGTTTTGAACTGCTGCTTCACAAGTTTGGCGGCATGGCGGATCAACTCTTCGAGCAGAACATGATGAATCCCCGGCTTCTTGAGGCGCACGTCCATTGGGTAGTACAGTGCTCGGATGTAGTCCACCGAACCTAGCAGACTATCTTCCATCGGGTCCGGTACTTGAAGCTCGAAAGGAGCTACGCCATTGCCAATCACATTAACCATAAACGAACTGCGCGAAAGCAAGTTGACCACCACAGCGCCGTCTGGCAAGAACGGTGCCAGCATCATGCCTGTGCCGGGTGCGGACACGTAAACAGACGTATGGGTCACTGCCGCAAGCTGAGCTTCCCAGGACGAAAGATTGCCTATCAGGTCGTACCTCCGCGCGATGTGTTTCCACTTCACATACTCGACGTTCAGTCCCTCGTGCTGCAGATTTGAAATTGCCTGTTGAATCTCGCGCATCACGCCTTGTTCATTGTAGCGCTTGTTCTCGAAGACCGAGATGATGTTTTGCTGCTCTGACGACGATGGCTTGATGCCGTGCATTATGAGCATGCGATCGCGAAACGCGCGCATGTATTTCGTGCCCGCCATTCGCATGTCCTTTTGGTACCACCTGAGCCCCTTTGCTCCTGCGCCAATCACGATGCGCGCGAAGCACTCCCAACCAGCGTCTATACTCGGATCGTGAACCTTCAAGCTCTTGTCGTCTAAGTAAGTGATCAGGCCGTTTCCGCCGAATTTTTGCAAAGCTTGGCGAAAGAGAGACTCGTTGAATTTCTCGTTCATTTGGTCGTAGGCGTGCAGAACGACGCGAAACTTTGCAGGAGGCTTTCCGTCGAGAATGGTGAGCATAGCTGTCCAGCTTGAGAAGAGGCCGTCCCACAGCGCGTGCCCTATGTTCCACGTCCAAGTCTGATCAACGAAGAGGTGGTCACCACCACGATGTCTCACACGCAAGCTTTCTCTTTGTACTATAAAGTCGCTCGACCTCAGCCGTCCAAACGACGTTGGAGTTCCCCACTTGTTCGTCGTCTGTAGGCTTGGAGGCGGCTCGTCGCCGCCGTGCACCCAGAATCGCCTTGCATTCCTTTCCCACCATATGTTTTGAAACAGGCACGCGCGTGCGCGCCCTTCGCCCTTGCACGTCCACGTTGTCTGGTACTTGTTCAGGTACGTTTGCATTTCCATTTCAGGTACGTTTGTATCAGTAGTAACTTGGCGATGTGCCGAAGGAGAATCCGTCCTAATCCACCCCCTGGGCCTGGGGGGGCCATGTGCCGCCAGCACCACGAAAAGCTTAAGGCATAATACAAGCACCACAAGAAGCACCACCTTAAGCCACAGACTCATACTACATAGACTGAGACATGAGACAACACATGAGAGACATGAGAGACATGAGAGCTAAGAGTACCAGGAGGAAACGCAAACGCACACGCACACGCACGCACGACACATATGGTTCTGCATCACCTTGGCATCACTCCGAAATTCCTAAGGCTGCCACCTGGTCTGATGACCTGAAACTCCGACAATACCCGGTACAGTAGAAACCCCAAAGAAAAACCCGTGGGTCCCACGTGACCCTAAACCCCAACCAAACCAACCACCTGTCCCCAACCTATTCCCAACCTTCCCCAACCAAACCTGGAACCTGTGCTGTTCATCTGTTGTTGACCAAACCAAATGTCCCAAGTTATCCCAGAGCTGCCACTTGGACGTCAGTCTCCCTAGCTGGGCAGCCTGGTCTTGTTCCCGCCCCCTCCTCCTGGCTGCCTGGAGTACTCTTTCTTCAAGAGGGAAAGCTTGCCCTTCATGGACGCCTCTCCATCTCGCTCTCAGCCTCCGACCACAATGTCACCCTCGGCTCATGCTCGTGCTCCTTCAGGTGCTCATGCTCCTCAATTGAATGCGTCATCTTGCTTTGCTTTAGAGTCGTCTATGTCTCTGTCTCTGTCTCTAGCTAATGGGGAGCCTGAGGAGCTTGTTCTTGGGGGTGGGATCCATCTTCATAATGCCTCTCTCTCTGGAACCCAGGGAGGTGGTTCCCCCTGGGGAATCTCCCAGTTGTCGTCGTCGTTTCTCTCACAAACAGCTATTCGATCGCCGCTCGCACATTTGCAGTCCATAGGGAACAAGCAGAAGCAGCAGCAGATGAAGGTTTTGGGGTCCATAGGGGATTTGAACTCCAACTCGTCAAAATGTGGGGTAACTGCTCCCTATAATAAGGTGTCTGCTTATGAAAACGATGCGACATTCTCAGGACCGGCGGTGCAACCTCGTGACGCGTTTGACTTTGACGGGGATGATAACAACAACAACAACAACAACAACAACAACAACATTGGAAATGGAAAAAACTACGACTTAGCCTTTCACAACGCTGGTGCTTCGGAAAATATGATCCGTGCCGACGCTCAGGCTGACGACAACAACAACAACAACAACTCAAACTCGCCATTCACGCTCCGTCGACGCTCGAACGTGTTTCCCAACAAGAGAAAGCACAACTGGCTCGACGACGACGACGGCGACATTTCACCCAACGGTGATAATAATAACGACACGAACCACCGCGATGCTCAGCCACCCGCGTCACCGCCGTACCTCCGCCAAACCCACTCGGCACCGCCAATTCAACCGCCGTCGCCACTTGCCATGGGACCGCCGAGCATCCTGCCAACGTGCGACGACAGCCAAACGCACTCCTTCCCAGCCATATCCGCACACACCGTCGCCGGACTGCTCACAAACGGCGTGCCCGACGGAATTGACCGCGTCGTGTTCGTCGACTGCCGATTCCCGTTCGAATACCGAGGTGGAACAATCCCAGGAGCATGCAACTACTGGCTACCCGAGCTCGCGATGCCTAACATCATCGGCGCCGACGACGCGCCGGATAACGGCACGTGCGCGTCACTTGCAAGAACGCACGGAAGCCGGGTCGCAATCATATTCTTCTGCGAATTCTCAAGCCAACGTGGACCAAAGATGTTCGGTGCCGTGCGAGACAGAGATAGACGCCGGCACTTGGTGGACTACCCCGCGCTTGACTTGCCACACATGTACGTGCTTGCGGGTGGGTACAAGGAGTTCGTTCGAACGTTCGATCACCTCGTGTCGCCAAGTCAGGGCGCGTACACGCCCATGCTTGACACCAGATTCAGCGCGGATCTGTGCGCATGCCGTCGGCAGTACAAGGAAGCGTGGGCGACGCGGCAGGGTGGTGCAGGCCGTGGACTACGTGGGCGCGCTCGATCGCTGACCATGGACTGTAAATAAAAAGTAGTCCAAGAAAAAAACAAAATGCATATCACCAAAAGAAAAAAAAGAAAAAGTTGGATGTAGTAACTTAGTGAAAAACATATCTTATTTTCTTACTGTAGAAGCTATATAGTATTTCATCTCACGAATCAACCGCCGCCGCCGCCACTCAAACCAAGCAGTTCGAGGGCATCGCGCGACACGCCGGATGGATGAGCTCTCACCTCAGCCTGCAGCGGCACCTTAAGTTGCGGGTGCTTCGTGAGCGCATCCTGAAGGTGGCGTGGAGGGAGCTGCAGCAGAATGCCGCACGACGCGGGAACGGCATTCCTCGCAAGAAGAAGGAAGCCGGGCCAAAGATCCTCGCGCGTCCAAATCTGACGAGCCGTCAGACGACCGAGCAAGTCCACCAGCCGATTCCGCAACTCTGGAGCGGCAGCGAGAGCTTGGATTGCGGTGCGCATGAGAAGCTTTGGAAGCGTCGAATCCTCGCAAAGCACAGCCAGGGCGGATGCCATGCTCTCAGGCGTGAAAACACGACGTGATTGGAAGCACTCAGACACCGCCTCAATCGCATTGCGCAGATCTTGACTCGACTCGACGTCCAGTCTGTGCAGCGAGACCATGAGCTCGTGAGGCTGCATTGGCGCCGGCGGCGAGTTCGGGCGCTGTGATCGCGTCACCAGGCGAATCAAAGCGCCGCGCAAATCAGTGCCGCGGAGCTCCGTGACGAGTCTTCGCAGCGCAATGTCAGCCTCCTGTGGTGTGAGCGAGTGGAGTACGGTCAGCAGCAGGCGCGATGCCGCGCCGGTGCCGCGAACGCGCGAGGAGGCGCGCACGAGCATCGCCTTCTTCAGGGCAGCCGGCGGGGTGGGCGGCGCAGGTCCCGCGAAAAGCGCGCCAACCATCGTCGCCACAAGCTCGTCCGCACCCTCGGGCGCGTCGCGAGCAAGCGCCACCATGCTTGGGGCGTTGGCACCCAGAGCAACGGCAAGCTTGGGTGCCTCGCTCAGAACAGCAGCGCGGAGTGCCACCGCCTCCTCACGAGCAAAGGCGGCAAACACGAGAGGGAGCATGGTGTCTGGCTGTTTCGTGCAAAGCACGAGCGGGAGTGCGATGTACCGGCCTGCATCCAGGATCTGCGCCTCGCGCTCGCGCCTCGCGGTGGCGGCAGCCTCCTGCGCAGCGATCGATGCCGCGGCGGCCATTTCGGCCATTTCGTCGTCATCGTCGTTGCCGTTGTTTTGCACCGTCGCCGCGACAATCTCGTCATCAGATACACCACCGATCGCAACCGCCTGCTCCAGGCCCTCGGCAGCGAAGGCATGGATGTCATCCGCGCACGCACCGGGTAGCATGCGGATCCGATTGGCTGTCAGGCGCACCGCCTTTGATCGCGACACCGCATCCACGCTGCGGCACGCAAGCAGGCACTGCCTTACCGCTGCGGAACGAAGTGGCGGGCGCGAGGCGGCAAGATCTCTCAGCGCGATGAGAGCCAACGTCGCGCGCTCGTCGAGCCGCTCGCGAGACTTGGAGGCTTCCGCCTCGCGGTCGGCAGCCTCCGCCTCCGCCTGCGTGGGATCGGAGAACGCTGCGGCAACGTCGGTGGGGTTCAACGCCGCCTCCACTGCAGCATCTGCTGCACGGCGCGCGGCGAGTGCCGCCTCGTTTGCCTCCACCACAGCCGCGGCTCCTGCACCCGTGCCCGCTGCCATCTCGCCGAGCGTGACAAGCACGCCATCGGGCACGTGCGGTGCCTCGAGAAGCATCTTCGCGGGAAATCTCGACGTGATCGGAGATGCGCGCACGACAGCGTCGAAGAGAAATGCAATGAGAGTACAGTACGGCTCGTCATCCTGGCCTCGCACGGCTGCCCATCTCGCCATCAGCCAAGAGCACACGAACTCGTGCGCAGCCTCGGGAGCGGAGTCGGATGCGAGGAGCTCGCTTAGTCGTGCGACAACGCGTTCGTCCGCCTTCGCGATAGTCGCCGCATCAGCCGACCTCTCTGGGGCACCTCCACCGACGGTGCCCGAAGCCGCGCTTCCCACCTCCGACATCCCAGCGTCAGCCACCGTTCGTGCGACGAGCGCCGCCTGCAGTGCCTGGCTCGTCGGAAGTCCCGGTGGCGCACCCGCGTGTGCAGCCGCCTCGGCGCATTGCGTGCCAAACGCTCGAACGAGCCGCTCGAGCAGCTCGTGCCAAACCTCGCGCGCCTCATCCGTCTTCATCTCGAGAGGCTCGGTCCAGGGCTGGCGTGCAACCGCTCGTTCCGCCGCCGCCCACGCCTCCCGTCCAATGAGGCTCTGAAGAGGCGCTGTCATCGGCAAACCTTGCATCGCAAATTGCTGCTGCAGCGAGCCATAGTCCGGAGCGTGCGAGAGGCAGTTGGCGATCACGGTGTCGGCGAGCACGATGAGTGGCACATCCTCCATCAGGCTGACGAGTGGCTGACTGTTGCGCACATCAGCTACGGCCACAGCCTGTTCAATAACCTGCTCGATGAAGTCCTGATCCGTCACCTCCGGGAGGTCGGCGTACGAGCCCGGCACTCCTGAAAGGCTGGCGAAGTGAGCACGCTTTGCCGCGCGCTCAGCCTCAGCAGCCTCGATGGCCTGCCGCTTGGCCTGCTCCTTTCGCTCGCGCGCCTCCTGTCGTCCAACCTGTCTCAGCGCGGATCCCGCGCGCTCACCCGCGCCAAGCGCCTCGAGCGCCTGCGCCATCAACTCCCGGCTTGCCTGGATTGCGGAGTCGTCCGCGCCCGCGTGGCGCGTCTTGACGAGCCCGAGCAGCGCCGCCTTTAGTGCCGCGGCGGTGGAGGCTACCTGATTGTTGGTTTCCTGTGGCGCATGAATCGACCGTGCGAGCGACGCGAGGCTCGCAACGCACGGCTCGAAGTACGTCGCGCGCTGCCTCGCAAGAGACGCGGCTGCCTGCGCGATGACGATGCCCACGGTAGCGGGAAGTTGTGCAAATGCGTGTGGCTGCAGCAGACCGGTGAGCCTTTGCACGAGCCTTCTTCCTTCCTGCCTTAGCGGCGGGTGCGACGGCGCAGGCGGTTGGCCGTTGAGAATGATGCTGGCTAGCGCGGCATCCTGCGTGGTGGTGGACGATAGCTCGCACGCCATGGCGAACGACTCGAGCACCTTGACGGCGTGCATACGCGCACCGTCCGGCCTCGTCGTATCGTCGAGGCACGCGTCTGCGTTGCTTAGTGCGGAGAAGCATGCCGCCCACAGTTCCGCATCCTCTGTGTCCGCGGCGTGCGCCATCGCCTTGGGCAGCAGCGCCGCGGCGTTGGTGAGTGCAGTTTTTGCGACGATGGTGGACTCGTCTTGCGCGAGTGCGACCGCCGCCGACAGCGCGGTCTGCAGCAGTATTTGCGTCTGCTTCGGCGTGCGTTGCTGTGGAGCGTTAGCTGGCGTGGAGCACGCCTCGAGCATGGTGAGAAGTGTTTGTTTTCTGACCGCCGCGTCCCGTTCGACTTGGAAGCACGCGAGTTCGGGAACGATTTCAGGCGCGAGTTGAGGTTTTCTTCTGCACACGAGTTCTGTGATTTGCCTCATCAGCACGGATTTCTCCTTCGCCGTCGCCGCCATTTTCGCGTCGTTGATGAGTGCGATCGCCTCGTCACGCGCCTCGGCTGATGCTTCGTCTTCCTCGTGCGCGTGAACCTCATCCTGATTAGATTTTGATGATGCGACTCCGTTCACTGCAGCCTCTTCATCCACAAGGTTGCCGTCCTCCTGTGTCTCCATCATCGTCGGCGTGCCCCCCAGCTCCTCCATCTCCTCGTCGTGGTTATCATCATGGGAAGAAGGCGGAACTTCCGAGGCCACCGGCGCCGACGCACCCCGCTTGGCTTTCGCCTTTGGTCCGCCTTTCGTTCGCGGCATACGAGCTCAGATGGGCGCAATGGCGGAGCACCCAATCTCCTGGCACCTATCCTGGCCCCCTAAAGGAGAAAACAAAACCCTAAAGGTAAAAAAGGTATGCAAACCCTAACACCCAAAAGTAACCCCTAAACTCTACGTAAACCCCTAAACTCCTCTCCTCCAGAAACCCAAACCCGAATGTTCAACCAGTTAGAACTGTTCTTCTCCCTCCTTCTCCCCCTGCTCCCCCGAACCAAACGAAACCTTTGAGTCACGCGCCACAAAGTTTCCTGCGAAATGTCCGCTCCCCATGGCAGTCATGGCCAGCAGCTCAAAGAAGATGCAGAAGCTCCTCCACCATCACCATTGTCCACATTGGTGTCTCCACCACCACCTTTGAATGCACCTTTGGATGACGGTCATCGGGCTCATGTGCACCTCAATAGTAGTCTCAGCAGTAGTCTCAGTTCACACGTTCCCCTTGGAGGAACTTCGTACTATCAGTTCGTTCTGCACTCCTCGCTCGAAGTTCCTCTGCGTATACGCATCAACGCACTATCCGCACCTTCACTACGTCTTGTCGCGCCACAAGATTCACACTCAAAGGATTTCAAGCGAAAGAGTGCGCAACCTGAGCAATATTATGCAGCAGCAGCACGTGATTTTGCAAACAACATACGTTCAGACGACAGGGAAGAAGAACCTGCGCCGCCGCCGCTCGCGCTCGCCGCGAGAATAGTATCCAAACAAGGCGCCAAGGACGGCGAAAGGAGGACGGTCGGTGCGGACGCAAACACGAGGCACGCGACGTGCACCCGCTTGACAGCCAAGCAAAATAACAATACAGTCAGGTACAACTACGGCATGTGGCTCGAATTCTGCGTCAACGTCTGCGACCTGCCCAGAGACGCCGTGCTTGAGGTGCACGTCCTCACGCCCGACGGGGCGGGAGAACGACTCGTTGGGACTGTCGCGCTGCCGCTCTTCTCAAACAAAAGGGGAAGACTGCGCACGGGGAGATACAGGCTCGTCATGGAGGAAGCGAGGCACTGCGACGTCCAAGGCGTCGCGAACGAAGGCGACGCGGCGCACGCAGAAGCCGCGAGGCTGATTCGACTCCTAAGGCAGAGACTGAGACACGCAAGCTCAAACGCGTCGCGCGAGGCGGGCGCCTGGCTCGACGAACTCGCCGAAAAGCGCATGCAAGCCGCGTGGGATGCGCAGGCG
Source organism: Pycnococcus provasolii (assembly GCA_938743325.2). Classification (NCBI taxonomy): domain Eukaryota; kingdom Viridiplantae; phylum Chlorophyta; class Pseudoscourfieldiophyceae; order Pseudoscourfieldiales; family Pycnococcaceae; genus Pycnococcus; species Pycnococcus provasolii. The sequence continues at coordinate 930,683 of OW568870.1, read as the reverse complement.
TCGTTCGCACCCGTCTTGGACATCACGTTTCCTCACGCGCCTCTGCCCTGCCACTTCGGCGAGGCGGCACCCGACGGTAGTGGTGGCGTCTACCTCGGACCGGCGCTGGCATTACCGCAGCAGACGCAAGCGCCGGTGGCGTTGACGCCTTCGCCGACCGCCTCCAAGCAACAATCCACGACGCAGACCCGACGAGTGCGCGCGCCGTCGGCGGCGCCGCCGCCAACCATGTGGCGTGATCCGGAACTCGACACGGAAAGTCCGGCGGAGCGCATGGCCGCGAAGCTTGCACGCCCACTTGCACGCCGCGGCGCCGCGGGCGATGACTCGGATGAAGCGGCACCCGCGCAGCAGCCTGACACGAACGAGCGCAGGCGCCTCGATGCGTGCGTTGCCATGCCACCTCATCGGCCGCTGGGCACGGAGGCGAAGGCTCTTGTCTGGCGTTTCCGCAAGGCGTTGCTGACGGACGCCAAGGCGCTTCCTAAATTCCTGCAGGCGGTGGACTGGCTCGATCCCGATGAAATGAAGCACGCACTGCAGCTGCTCCAGCTGTGGAGCCCCATCGGAACGCTCGAGGCGCTCGAACTGCTCGGCCCGTCGGGTGCGGCTCTGGCGGCGCGCGCGGGGGGCGGCGCGAGCACGCTGGGCGGAGGTGGCGGTGTCACCGCGAGTGGCATCATATCGCCAGCCCCAAACGCCGCCCTCACCATCCGCACGCATGCCGTGGCGGCTCTCGAGCGCATCGACGACGACACCCTGCTAAGCTTCCTCCCGCAGCTCGTGCAGGCGCTGCGGTACGAGAATGCGCGAAGCTCATTCGCTATCATCGCATCCGGAGAAGGCGGCGCGGATTCCCCCACGGCAGCCTCCGTGCCCTCCTCCACGGCGACGGCGGCATCCGCGCTCGGCCCGCTCGCGCGCTTTCTCATTCGACGCGCGAGCGCGGCGCTGCGCCTAGCCGTGCCCCTGCACTGGTATCTGTGGACCGAATATGCCGGCGACGTGGAGCGCGAGAAGCTGTCGCCAACTGGGGCGCACTTTGCCGCCGTGCACTCGCATTTCACCGAATTGCTTCGCTCGAGCTCGCCGGCTTTCGTGGATGTTCTGCAGCGCCAGGACGAGCTTACGAACCAGCTTGGATACATGGTGAACGAACTGCGCAGCCAGCGCAACGCCGCACGCAAGACGGAGCGGCTTAGAAGCTTGCTATCGCCATCAGGCGCATGCTCGGAGTTGGCTAGCTTCGTTCCTGGGCTGCCGTACATGCTTGATACCGCCGTGCGTCTGACGGGTATCGTGGGCGAAGAAAGTTTCGTGTTTAAGAGTGCACTGAGCCCGCTCATGCTGGTCTTCCGCACGGAGGCTAGGCGCGTTGGTCCGCCGAAGCTCCCGCTGTCGTCGCCGCGTGGACCATCTTCGACAGCTCGGGTAGATTCCGACGGATTTGCGGATGGCCAGAGCGTTCACGTCATCTACAAGAGAGGCGATGACCTGCGACAAGATCAGCTCATTGTTCAGATGGTTCAGCTCATGGATGAAATGCTCAAGCAGCACGGCGGTCTTGACTTGAAACTTACGCCGTACAAGGTGCTCGCGACGGGTCCAGATACCGGGTTTGTCGAGTGCGTCATCGGCGCGAAAAATGTCAGCCACGTGCTGAGTGAGCACAAGACCATCTTAGGATATCTAAGAACGACGCGTCCACGCACAGATGCGTCCACGCCCGGTTCAGCTGGACCCGCATCTGGCGGCGGCGGCGGCGGCGGCGGCGGCTCCGGCATGCCGACACGGATGCGTGGCGCATCCGTCGCCTCGGAGGACGAGGCTGACGCCGACGAGCTCGACAGCTTTGCCGGCCTTGCGGCAACTACACCACCCGCGGCGGCGGTGGCGATGGGTCCCGCGGCGCTGTCAGACGTTGATCCGACAGCCATCGACAACTTCGTCCGTTCTTGTGCAGGTTACTGTGTCATCACGTACTTGCTCGGCGTGGGCGATCGGCACCTTGACAATCTGATGTTATGTCCCGACGGTCGAATGTTTCACATCGACTTTGGGTATATCCTCGGAAGAGATCCGAAGCCGTACCCACCGCCAATGAAGCTGTGCAAAGAGATGGTGGACGCGATGGGAGGCGCGTCGTCGGAGCTCTATCGTACGACGTTCGTCAGCCTCTGCGTCGAGGCTTTCAACATCCTGCGAAAGAACACCAACCTCTTTCTGCACCTTTTCCATCTGATGAGCCACTCTGGTCTACCCGACATCAGCGACATCGGTGGCGGACAAAAGGCTCTTCTGAAGCTCGAGGAGAGATTTCACAGCGATCTTTCGGACGAGGAGGCTGCGGCACACATCGTCGCGCTCCTTTCAGAGAGCCTGACTGCCATCTTCCCCCGAGCCGTGGAGGCTGTTCATCGCATCGCGCAGATGGTGCGTTAAGCCAACGAACAAAACGAATGTGTATGTAACTTGAGATTTGTACGATAAAAAAAAACTCTGGTATTGATGTCATAATAATCTTTACAGGAACAGTAGAATCGAATATTAGAGCTTGTGTGCACCCGCACACTCGTCGTCGACCCACCGTGCGATAAGCCAGTGCGCGAGCGCAAATGGACCGGGGACCGTCTTAATTTTGACGTCCATCGATTCGGTGGGAGTTGCTGCGCCTCGGGAAACATTCAAAGCGCGTGTCACCTCCGTCTTGGAAAACCATTTTACGTCCGCCATCTCGGTGCCGTCAAAAAGTACTGGGGGCAGAGCAGTGTCGCCATCTCTATCCGCCGCGACTGCATGCATTCCCACCATGAGTTCACAGTGTCCTCCGCGCGCAACGGGCCAAGCTTGAGAGTTGAGTATGCGCGGCGCCTTAATCGCGACGCCGCTCTCTTCAAAAACCTCCCTTGCACACGCATCCTCGAGCCTTTCGCACGTCTCGACGAAGCCAGCTAGGCACGTGTACATGCCCTCGGGAGCACGGTGGTACCGTCCAAGAAGGCAGTGCGTTCCCGCATCGTTCTCGACAAGCATTATTGCCACTGGATTGACTCTGGGGTACAACTTCGTAGGTTTCACCTTGGTTGCGTTCGCCGCCACTAGGTTGCTCGCGGCTATACGCTTCAGGCCGCCTTCAATCGGCGCTGTTTTGAGACCTGTGTATCCGCAGTATCTTTGGCTTGCGTGCCACCTGGCGATAGCGTGTGAAAGCCCCACTATGACAAGGGTGTCATCGTCCGCCGTCCTCGGTCCTGTCATTAATTCGCGGACTGCAATAAAACAGTCGTCGTTCGTTTCCATAGCACGCGTATCACATCCTGTGACATCGACGACGAACGCCAGAGTGTCATCATCAGAACGTTTCCCAAGCAGATATGGCGGTGCGCACTTGCCGTCACCTGACGAGCACGCTTCCACGCCATCGTTACCCAGGTGGAGCTCGAGAACTCGCGTCAGGTCTGAAAATGTCCGGTAAGCGACCACGACGCGCTCGGCCTTAGATGTAGATGTGGAGCACAGCACACCTCTGTCGAGGTCGTACAGCACGTACATCGCCGTGGGCGCGGCGTCGCGGAGAAACGACGGGTGCTTCAGCACAGCCGGGTCGATGGAGCGGCGCAGGGGCGTCGCGCTGAACGCCGCGCCGTGATCGCCCGCCCGCATGACAACGCAGATGTGAGTGAAAATGTGTGTGTGTGTGGTCAAGAATCGCCGTGACGGAGGAGGAAAATAACCCTAGATTTATGGTTAGGGTTTCGGAGTTCATGTGGAGATATTTTGGAGACAAAAAGGCCGGGGGGACCTTTTTACATGTCTCTTCACCTTGCGCTTGCTGATGACGTGTCGTTTTCGTTTTTTATCCCAGAGTGTTTGTACTGCTCTTAACCTCTTACTTCCTCTTCCTTCCAGACGACGCTTTCGCAGCGCTCTCACGCATGGCGAGCAAGTTCGAAATGAGCAGAAGACCTCCGACGGGCACCTGCGTGATCCACATGTTGATGGGCAAGATGTTCGTCTTCGGTGGAGCGGTGTCTTTTCCCATGTAAAACGCGCACTGGATGAACATGGGCATAAAGAGGAGGTTCAGGGGCAAATAGACTTTCTTCAGTGCGTGCTTGTCGACACCTGCCCACCACGGTGACGTGGTCACTGCTGTCATCCAAATGCCAAGCGTCCTCGCGAACCACTGCCCAGACGCATCCGCGACGTTCCAGTACGTCGCGCCGGGCGAGTTGGGGCCCCAGAAGTCGCGCATGCTGATTGCCAGCGTGATGCCGAAGAAGCTGTACACGCACGCCATGCCGAGACAGAGCGCATTCGTGAAGAATCCCATGTATCTCTCGTGTAAAGTGTATTGTTGATTATAAACGACGACACAAAAATAAAATAGGGTAGTCGGATGAGAAACGTCAGGGATGGGGGGGGGAGAGAACGAGTACCGGGTACACGGGACTAATTGGCCCAAAAAGAAAACTAACAAATGTGTCAAGGTTAGGGTTTTAAGGGTTAGGGTTAGGGTTAGGGTTAGGGTTAGGACTCCCTTTATTTTTACTTCCAGCGGGCGCGCGCTTGCTTGCAGGCCGCATGCCCCACCTGTCAGTCATTTTACGATTTTATTTTTTTCAACCTCAGTGTCAGTGACAGTCAGTCATGGCCAACAACAACAACAACAACTCTGCAGTTTTTGTTGAAGTCGTCGACCTCACTAACGGAATGGGAAGCAGCCATGGCGCTGTAGGGTTCGTGAACAAGTAAAGAAGTAAGTAGAAAGAGAGAATGATCTTACAATAGTAAAGTAGAAGTAGTGTAGCCGCCAGCGCGCCGCCAGCTGAAGCGCGTCGGTGGTCCATAGCCACTCATTACATATCGTCTCCATCATTACCGTCTTGAGTAATTATTCCATAGGGGGAGTTTATAGTGGGCTGTCAGTCACCCACTATAAATACACCACGTCCTGAAACTCAGGCGGGAATGCCGAGGTGGTGCAGTTTGTGAGAGCAACAGAATCTTTTCGCGGGGAAGAACGAAGGGATTTCTGCGTCGTGAAGGGGAACGCAAGAACAGGAAGATGGGCAGGCAGAGAAACGGAATGGCACGCAAAGGCACTAGTGTTCTTGACAGCGAGTGGTTACCAGAAGGGGAATTTCGAAAAGCGAGTGACGTTTGACATGGTGTATGTGAGGTGGCTCAGGAAGGTATCCGACGAGTGGTTCAACAAGCTAGGTGATGACAAGCAAGAAGTCATGAAACACTTCAAAGGGGCAACATTCACGTTTATGACTGGGGAAGAGGCATACGATGTGATTACAACACAGGCACTCGAGAAGAGGGCTCCGTTGGAGAATGTGAACAAAGATGGGCAAGGAGTATTTGTGGATAACGAGTACGTGGAAATGTAAGAAGGTGGCGTGTAACACCAGACGGGCAACCAACACCCCCCCCCCCCCGCTCCGACCCCTCCGGAGGCCTCCGGAGGCCTCAGACCCCTCCGGACCCCTCCTGAGGCCTCCGGAGGCCTCCGGAGGCCTCAGACCCCTCAGACCCCTCCGGAGGCCTCCGGAGGCCTCAGGAGGCCTCAGACCCCTCCGGAGGCCTCAAGAGGCCTCGCCAAAAGCGCGGCCTCCGGAGGCCTCCGGAGGGGTCTGAGGCCTCCTGAGGCCTCCGGAGGCCGCTGTCGAAGAAGTAGACGCGCGCCGGTCTGCTGAAGCAAGTGAAGAAGGGCATGGGCTTCCGGGACAGCGGCGCGCTAGCGCCGATCAAGGTCGAGATGCCCGGCATCTCAACGGCGTCCTTCGCCGCACTCATCGGCCGACCCCAGGATCCGACGCTCAAAACGCTTGCTCGAGGCCATGGAGGTGTCTACAAGCACGACGTAAGGGGCAACGCGGCGTTGTGCGCCCTGTTCGGCTGCGTCGAGACCAAGCTCGGCAAGCACTTCGCGGGCGAGGGCGTGTCGCAGCGCCTTTGCGATTCCGTCGTGCTGAAGTACAAACATAAGGACGAGACGCTCGTCGTGCACGCCGGCGGCGAGATCACCCTCGAGATGTTCTAAAGAAGACGAGATGGTGAGAGAGAGATTTGAGATTTGCAAAAAGTTTAGTTGAGTTGGTTACAAAAACGTACTACTTCCGCGTGCGTGCTCACGCCGCCTTTTCACCATTCTTCGACAATTGCTGCTCGCTACTTGCCACGCCATTCTGGCCGCTCTGGTCCACTTTTGTCGCACCATTCAACGCCTTCGAGGCATTATGGCCATGCAAGAAGCGCGCTGTGAGAATGTTCATGAGCGCGACATGAGACGTCTGGTGATGTTCGTCGCGCGTATGCTCCATGCTCGCGAGGTCGTTCGTTAGCCTCGCGAGAGCGAAGTCTTTCGAACTCAAGCTCTCCAATGCTTCGTTCACAGACGCGAGCTTAGGTAGCTCTATGTCGCTCTCCGTTCCCACCTCGGCCGTTCTCGCGTTGCTTCTCGCGTGAACAAGGAGCTCGAGCGTCTCCTCGCACTTCTCCAAGTCCTGGCGAATCGCGAGAATTTCAGCTTTCGACCAAGCTTGGTGATCCTTAAGCTGCGTCAAAAGTTCGTGGAGAGCGGCGCGCACGCCAACAAGCTCAGCCTGCATTGTCTGTCCCTCCTTCGCATCTCTTCCTCCTTCTTCAACAAGTTCCCTCCACTGCTTCCACTGTTCGACGGCGTGAGGCGGGCTGCGGTAGTTCGCCAGCGCGGCCGAAATGCCGGCGCATATGCCGACGAACACAATGGACAGCGGATTCGGAGCCTGAGCGAGCGCCGCAAGGTTCGCTTGCGCCGCGTTGAAGCGCAGCGCAGCCACCTCAACGCTTGCTTGTGTCTGCCTGAAAGACGTTCGCGGCAGCGGAATGTTCAGCGTTTCGCCAAGCAGCACGGTGCCGTCACTGCCAATTGTTCGCGCCTTGCCGGTAGAGAGCGTCGCCTTCGCACCTACGAGGTTGCCTGGTTCCACACCGTACGTACTTGCGATCTTCCCGAGCGTATCCCCACGCACGACGACGTGCTGCACGACGTCGACGTCTTGCGTAAGTTTCGCGGCACACCGCGGCACACTTCTGCGAAACCGGCCATTGAAGCCGCTGGTGCTCCTCCGCAGAGAGGATTGCGCCGCCACAGGAGAAGCCGAGCTTCGCCTGGAGACCCAAGACGCCATCAAAGACTATACGACAGCGCAAATCGAATGACAGCGCGAATGACAAATCGAATGACCGTATGCTTAGCGGGCCGCCTAAGCATACGGTCGTAGTAGTACGACCAAACCAGCCTAAAAAAGTCGGAAAAAGGGGGCACAAGGACTTGCAAGGCGAAAGGTCCCGTGTGAATTGTGATCACATACTTTACCAAATGCGTTTCGTCTGCTCCATTCCAATAGACTAAGAACTAATAATTTCCCATCAATCGATCAATCGATTATTCTCGGAGGTTCCTCCCCGTTTACATAGTTCCCCTTGACACCACTTGACTGTACCAGGGGAGTGGGCCTTTTTTGCATTTGGTGCCGCATTTGGTGCCGCATTTGGTGCCGGTACCGTAGTCTCGGTCTTGCACAAGAATAGTAATTATCCCCCGTTCAATCGGTAGTTGCCAAAAGACGCATAGTTACACTTTTTCTTACCTGAGTAGTGTGTCCGTCTTTATAACCGGGCCACAGATGGTTCCCCAAGAACAAACCTTAACAAGGCGTGTCTGTGACATGCCGGTCACCTCACGAGAGAGGAAGCGGGAAGGGTGGGAGGGTGTGCTCACGAAAGCCGGAATGGCGTCGCCATACGCGAACGCCTGTCCAGCCCTGAACCAGGGCTGGCCGAGTTTGTGAGCCGTCCAGCGATGGTCCCCCAACAGGAAACCTCGCTGCCCAGCTAACAGGGTCTCACTGACCCTCATCACTGGAAAACCTACATTGATGAAGCTGAGAACCGACAAGCGGACCGCGCGGAGCTCCAGCGCGGTAATGTGTTCCTGCCTTTGATGGGCCTTCCAGAATCCAGTCGCAGGAACCTTCGAATTCAAGACTCCGCCCCAGCCGCTCTTGGAAGCGTCCGTGTGCAGCAGTGCGTCCGCCACCGGCACGCGCACCGTCCGCCCATTCCATTTTATGGGCATTTGAATCCAGAAGCGTAGATCCGAGAGCGCCTGGTGTGACAGCTTCACCCGAGCGCTCCAGCTCGCACGACGCGACAAACTGTCGTGCAGAGATCGCAGATAGAAACGTGCTGGCGGAACCGCCAGGTAAACGAACTGAGCCAGTCCGATAAAGCTTGCCAGACGCCGCGCTGGCACCCAGCGACGGTTCTGCGCTGCCATCATCGACAGCGACTTCGCCTGCGCTTGCAAGTTCTTCAAGCGATCCGGAGTCACATAGAACACGTTTCTCTTTGTGTCCACTCCGATCCCCAGATGTTTTATCTGCTGCACAGGTGTCAGCGTGGACTTCTTTTCGTTGACAGCTATGCCCAAACGGCTGAGCAAGCTGAGAGCGTATCGCAGATGCGCTGCCACCTGTTCCGGGGTGTCTCCCAGAATCAAGTAATCGTCGAGGTAGTGTAGCAACAGCATACCTCTCTGCCTGTTCTGCAGTTTGATCGTCTGCTTGCGCGGAAACTGCTCGGCTCCGAAAGTTCGCAAGTGACGAGTTATCACCTTCGTGAACTGCGTGAAAACCCACGGCGACGCATTCCAACCCATCGGCAAGCCTGTCACCCGATAAGCCTGCTGATCTACTTCTATGGTGAAGTATTGTTGGTGTTCTGGAGCAATCTCCAACGCGTAGTAGCCGTCCTGGAGGTCGAACGCGACCATCCACTGATTCCCTGTCAAGTGACGCCGCAAGCGTCGCAGCGTCTCCATCCGCAGCCCAAAAGCTCGGCAATATTGATTTAGATAACGAAGATCCACCACCAGCCGCCATTTGTTGGTCCCAGGCTTGGGAACCAAAAATGCGCGCGATACGAATCTCCGATCCGTCGTAGCTGTCAGAGCTCCTGCCTCTAACAGCCGCGGCAGTTCGCCCTTCCACCAAGCGTCCTGTCCAGCCGTGCGGCTTAACAGCGACGCCCCCATGTGGAAGGGCTGAGGAGGTTTCCTCAAAAACGTCAGGCGCACCCCATGCCGTATCCAGGCCAAAACCTGCGGCGGTGCGCCAATCCGTGCCCAATCCCGCCAGCGCTGACGAACTCGCTGACAGAGGGCTTGATTCCCGCTGGGTGCTATCGGCGCACACCCAGCGGGGATTTCTTCAGGACTTCTCGAGGCTGGCACCGAGGTGCGCCGGAGCCTTGGATGGCGGCGGGCGCCCCTTGCCTCCAGTCGGTTTAGCTGGCGGCTTAGCAGTGCTTGTTGCCTTCGATCCAGCAACCTGCGCCTGCCCCTGCTGCTTAGCCAGGGCGACGAGAGTTGCGTCTGTCCGCTTATCATTGAATCGTGACTGGATCGCCTCAATCCAATTCGAGGTCGGGGGCCGCTTCGCCACTCGCTGATACAGTTCGCTGTTCAGCAGCTTAACGAGCGACGCGTCTGAGTGCTCGCCCAGAGCACCAGAAAGTCGCTTAACAATGTCGTTACGGGCCGCTAACCACTCGTGAATCCTGTCCAAAGAGTTGAGAGTCGCCTGAAGCCAGCGAGTTCGTTTCTCCACGGTAGAGTCAGTAGCTGTAACCACCCGATAGAGCTCAGTGTTCGCAAAATGAACAACTCCGTGCAGATAATACAGCAGCGGTTCAGTAATCGAGTACTCAAAACGAAGAGATCCCTTACTCGCTTCGAGTGCGTCAGCAACACGATCACCGTACAGGTCGAACGCCTGCGGACGCTCCACGTTAGCCGGACAGTGTCTAGGGTCCGGAGAGGTAAACGGGTTCAGATGAGCAAACTTAGACACCGGAACGTACTCCAAAGAATCGTAGTATTCTTCGAGTTTGCGCCAGTTAGTCTCTTCCTCGATCTTTGGCTCCTTACCCTTACTGTTCGTAGCTTCAGCCAGCTGCTTTTGCATAAGTTGAACCTCAGCTTCACGGCGAGCGTCGCGTTCCCTTAACAACGACAGCTCCAACTCCTTAATCTTCTCAGCGGCAGCTGTTGATCCAGACTCCAGCGCGGCCAATCGTCCGGCGAGAACCTCCACAGAGACAGGAGAAGGCAAAGGAGTGGGAATCTTCTCCTCTTCTTTTTCTTCTCCTTCAGCCTGCGCAGCAGCGTCCTTAAATTCGTCTTCGCCTCCTTGCGAGGCGGTTGCGTCGTCTTCTGACGACATAAGTTAATCTCTTATCTTCTTAATCACTGATTAAGGGTAAATTGTCACTCAGGTAAAGTGTGCGTCCACCCGTACTACTAGTAGTCGGAGGCTTCGTGAGTGTGCTCACGAAAGCCGGAATGGCGTCGCCATACGCGAACGCCTGTCCAGCCCTGAACCAGGGCTGGCCGAGTTTGTGAGCCGTCCAGCGATGGTCCCCCAACAGGAAACCTCGCTGCCCAGCTAACAGGGTCTCACTGACCCTCATCACTGGAAAACCTACATTACTCCGCAACATCCAGTATCGTATCGTAGCGCGTACTTTACCCTCCCGAATCTTCCTCAAAGCTCGCTGGCAGATATTTAGGGTGTAGGGTTATTCGGTTTGGCAGATATTTCCGTCTGAGTTTCCTCTCCCCCAAGGATCGCATCATCTCGTCGTACCGTCCTGTTATCCCCTAACCTTAATTCGACTTTTTCGCGCAACTTGCACGCTTTGAGCCCGACGGAGGGATGGATTCTTCCACGCTAAAATTACCTTTAGACTAAAGGCTAAAGGTAGAGGAAAGGGCCATGCATGGGCCGTGGCCCACCTCCTGACACTCCCGAGGAAGAAGTGCGTTGACCATGGTTTTGGTCGGAGGAGGAGGTCCATGGCGAATCGAAATTCGAATCGAATCGAATGTGTGCAGTAAAGTAGAACTACCAGATCCTATGTATGTACATAAAACACTCTGTGTTTTACAATTACATGAAGGCATTCTTCTTACCCTTCTGCTTCGCGCGCTTCGAAGCTTTCCACTCGCGGTAGTCATCCTCGAGATCCTCCAAGTCGCGCTGAAGTTCACGCTTGTACCGCTTTGCGCCCGTCTCGCGCGTAAGCGCAGGCGGCTCCTCCTTCGACGGCACAGCACCACCCTTGCCACCCGCAACGGCGCGCGAGGACGCACTCGCCGTCGCCGGCGAAGATGCAGCATCGTGCTTTAACCTCTCTTTCTCGTGCATTGTCGCCAGGCGAGCCTTCTCCTTCGCCTCGTCACGGTACGCGATTGCGGCAACGTCCGACGCGGGTGCCTGCACGAGGCCAGGCAGCGCCGCATCACCTTCTTCCGATGCCGACGACGCGACGCGCCACCACTTCGCCCACTTCACCGCAAGGCTCACCTCGGGCATCGCGGGAGCCCTCAGAATCCCAAACGACGTCGCGAGGCCGCCAACGTCAAGATCCTTCCACCGTAGCACGAATTGAAGAGCGTGTTCCTTGTAGCCCTTGATCTGAGACACGAACGCCTCCACGCCAAGTTCCATGAGCGAGCGATCTGTGGCGCTAAGCTGCCGCAGCGTACCGAGAACTTGGGGTGCATCCCGCACACCGGCAGAGCGCCACGCTGTCGCCGCCTTCTCGGCGTACGCGATGGGAGGTGGAGACTCTGGTGGTTTTCCGGCGAGCTCCTTGCCAGCTCGCCGCCTCGCATCCGCCGCACGCAATGTGCTGAAAGCGTGGAATCGCTCCCAGCCCGCGGCGAGTGCCGTGGTATCTGCCACCGCGATGTCGTTGCCTCCGTCTGATGGCAACGTGCGGTAGCTCGATCCTGATCCACCCGCGGGTGCTGGTGGCGTCACGCCACGAGCCATGATCACATCCAGGAATCCCCGGCTCACCTCGTGCGGAGCGAGCATGGCAAGCGCCGTTCCCGGCCGTCCCATGCGCCCACACCGACCGCAGCGGTGCACGAAGGTGTCGACGTCCTTCGGCGCATCGAGCTGCACGACGCGGTCTACGCCACCTTGGAAGTCAAGGCCGCGCGCAGCCACGTCCGTGCAGAGGAGCACCGCGCCGCTTGGCGCCGCCTCGAATTCGGCGAGAGCGCGCTGGCGTTGGCTCTGCGGCATTTTGCCGTGCATCCACCGGAAGGTGGTGTTCGCGGGGAAGAGTCGTGAGGCGGCGGCGCCAGCAGCACCTCCTCGTGCCGCCTTGATCGCCGCGGCGTAGTATCGCACTGACGCGCAAGTCAGCACATAGATGAGCACCTTCTCGTTGGCGTGTGCCCTGATATAGCTGCAAAGCAGGGGCCACTTCCCAACGTGCGGTACCACTGCATACTGCATCGTCAGACTCTCCGGGATGGCGAGTTTACTGGACTCCGTATTAGCTGCTGCAGCGGCGGCTTTTGATCCAGAAGGTGTGCGCGCGAGCGCGACGCGCGTGGGATTGCGCATTCCGCTCCTCGCGAGCGCGGAGACCGCCTCCGTCTGCGTCGCGGAGAAGAGTCCTGTTCTTCTCTGTTTGTTGCACACGGACAGGATGGCATCGACGTGTTTTTGGAATCCCAGGTCGAGGAGTCGATCCGCCTCGTCGAGAACAAGTAGTTCTAGTTTTCGCAGCACGTGTTTGTTGTTCGTTTGCGCGGCTCGCTGGACAGCGTCAGCGACGCGTCCCGGCGTTCCTATTAGTACGTTCGGCGGTTTGCGTGCCGCGAGTGCGGCGGCGTCCGCGTGTACAGGTTTTCCTCCAGTGAGCTGCGCCATGGATAGCTGCGCGGCGTCCAGGAGCGGTTTGATGACGGCAGCTGTTTGCGACGCGAGTTCACGCGTGGGGGAGAGGATGAGAACGGCGATGTTTGGTTCGTGACGCGTGTTGAGAGCGATTTCCACGGCTGGTACACAGAATGCGAGAGTTTTCCCCGACCCCGTTTCGGCTGAGACGCACACATCTTTGTGCGAGAGCAGGAGCGGGATGACGGCGGCTTGCACGGGCGTTGTGGAGGTGAAGGGCAGGTGCTGTAGCAAGACGGTGGATAAGACCTTTTGGTCACGACCTTTGGACGTGCGCAGGGAGGCGAACGAAGGCGTGCCCTGTGCCGTGCCCAAGGGGGAACAGGCGGGCGCACCACCACCACCACCACCCTCACCACCACCACCACCACCACCAAGGCGGGCGGGCATGAAGATGGGCGTTGGAATGGCGGCGGGGTGAATTCAGGGCTGCGCGGAATGGTAACCCTAACCCTAACCCGAACCCGAACCCGAACCCGAAGACCTATTCGGAACCGGATGAATTCGGAGTGTTTGGGGAGATGGGATGCATGTGCCCAGTTTGAGAAAAATATATATGTATATATTCTACACAATTTATAAATACGACGAAGGTTGGGTTAGGATACACGCGAGCCGTTGTTTCTTGCCTGCAGGCACAGAAACAGAAAACCAGGCGTTGTTGTTCCATGATGCTCATTGTTGTTGACTCCTCCTCAATCCTCATGATGGTTCTCGTGGTGAAAGCAGCGTCGTGCGAATGGCGCCGTCGAATCCTTTGTATTCCGACGTCAAGGATTCTTGAACCCAGGCCGGGTCGTCCAAAGCCGCCGCGTCGTCACCACTCTGCTGCAGCACGTCCATCACCTGCGAGCTCGCGTGCAAACAACCAGGCTTGCACGCCGCCTCGAGACGCGCACAAAAATTTACGTCAGATCCAAAGAGATCGAACTGCGCGCTCGTTTGACCAATGATACACGATTCGCAGCTTCCGAAATGCACACCAACGCGTACTTGACTTCCATACTGCAAAATAACGCGTTTACCAAAGTCGAGCGCGTCGGCGACTCGGCTTGTGCCGTCTCGATTTGTCCGTCTTGACGCCTTGTCGCGATGGTAGTCCTCGAAAACTCCCACGGTGGCCAAGTACCCGTCTCCGATCGTCCGAATTTTCTCAACCCTGCATTGTTTTGCGATCTGGTCAACCCCGGAGAAATAGGCTTGCATGTGCTTCACGAACTCACGGGAGCCATCCTCTACACTCGAGTGCTGAGATTTCATCTCCTCAGACAGGCGCGTTGACCCAACCTTGTCCACAAAGATGATCGCCACCGCGTCGTGGTGGAGCGGTATCATCGACTTTCCGAAGTCGCTGCGATCGTCCAGCAGAGACAGCGTCTCTATGAGCTCGATCGGAATGCTACTCCTCAAAAGGTCAAGCAGGCGATTCGTGACGCGTGCGGTAACACGGCGTGCGGCTTCCAACGACGTCTTCGACACATCATCGAATGACCGTCGCCTGCCGCGCTTCTCATCCTGCGTGCTTGTTCCTTCTTTTGCTTGGGGAGACCCGTCGAAGTCTTCGTTTAAACCACCTTCAGACCGCAGTTTCGAAAGAAAATTCTCATCCCCTTCGATTCCAAGCAGTTCTTCAATGCAAGACCGAACGTCATCCGCTGCACGCATTCCGGGGACATCCTTGTACGCGGCACATGCCCGAACAAGCTCATGCAGGTGGAGGCTTATGCCCCACCCTCGCAACTTGTGAATGTCATGTTTCATCGCCTTTTCGTCGCACATCTGCATGGCATCCACAAGGCTACGATACCGACGAATCAAGCTTTTCGCCACAGTCTCGTCATGTAGCGTGGAACTTACGTCGTCGATGTCCCTGCTGCTTAGTGGTGTGGATGGCGGTGTCGCCGCCGCCGCCGCCGCTATCTCACTTTGCCCAGATTGGGTCATCTTTCTAAGCAAGCGCCTGCTCGAACTCTCGTTTGATGTTGGGGCCTGCAGCGCGAGTGCCAAGTCGTCAACCATTAACAAATTGCCTTTCGTGTACAGATCCGAGGCGCTCAGACCCGATTTCTCAGCGATGTTTTCTTTATTCTTGTCGCCAATCGAGGCGGTGACAATCTTTGTTATCGGTGGCAGCCGCTCCCACTCGCGTGCTGAATTGACCATCTGCATGCCATTCATATGTGGCAAATAAAAGTCTGTGATGAGCGCGTCGAAGCTCAGGGAAGTCATGCGCAGCAGGCCCTCCTTTCCATTCATAGCGCAGTGCACCTCAGCCTCCGGCAGCCTTGCCTCCAACCTCTTGCGAAGAACATTCATCTGCTCCGAGTCATCTTCTACAATCAAAATCCGCAATTTTGCAAGTGCATCCTCATTCATAAGTTGATCATGCGCAATCTTGGCAATCGTTGGCATACCCACACCCTTATCGTACACTTGAAATGCGTCATTGTCATTGTCGTTGGTATCCTCAACGACGTTGTGCGTGACCAGAATTGCAACGCGCGGAATGTAGCCCTCATTTTTAGCCAAGCGTAGCATCGTCATGCCATCCATGATAGGCATTACCATGTCGCTCAGCACGAGGTCGAAGAAGCGCTCTCTCATGCACTCAAGTCCTTCCAACCCATTCACAGCGAGTTCGATCATTGCGCGCGGAAACAGTTTTTTCATGCATCTATTCATCACCAGACGCTGCGGCTTGTCATCCTCCACCAGCAGGATGCGCAAATGTGCATTCTCCTCGTACGATGACGGCGGCGCCTTCGTCGTAGAGGAGGAAGCTGACGACTCATTATCGTCGCGGTGGTGCTTCACCTGCCTTTCTGAAGAAAGTTGCTCCGAAAGATTGAAAGAAAGATCTTTCAATTTGATGGAAAAGCCAAGTGTGACGCCTTCGCCTGTCTGATTGCCTTTGCACCAAGCTTTGCCACTCTCCGCCTCGGCGAATGCCTTGACATTAGCGAGCCCAAGCCCCAGTCCTTCCATGGCTGTCGTAGCCGAGTTGCCTCTATTGCCTCTATGCCAGATCTCGCCGCGGCTGTGAACAGGAATGCCTTTGCCCGTGTCGCATACTTCGATAATCAGCATGCCACCGCCCTCCTCGAGATGCTTCACGGATGGCATCAGCACGATGGCGCCACCCGACGGCGTGAACTTGGACGAGTTCGATAGCAGATTGGCCACCGCACGGTCGAGCATTTCCATCGGCACGCACGACGTTGCAGACTCGTCGATTTTGTTTTCGAGAATAAAACTTTGACCCAATCTTTCGAACATCGGCATATACATGTCGGCTAGTTTTGTCAGGTGCGCGGACAAATTGATGAGGCCGTACGCCTTTGGCGCATCTTCGTACTGATTGAGCGCGAGTATTTGGTGCTTCACCTGCTGCGCCAGGTTGGTAATGACGCGCATGTCCGGCTCCGCCTGCTCGCAGGCGTGCTCGAGGGTGCGAACAAGCGGCTTTTGGTCGTGCATGATGTTCTGGATAGTTTTCTTGAATCTGTGCTCCTCCTCCTGCGTTATGCGCTTCGCTAACTGGCTCATGTTTTGCTGCCCCGCGAACAACTCTCGTTTGCCCAACTCCAGCTGGTACAGCATGGCGAGAAGACCCGACTTCAACATGAAGTTTGAGACGACGGAGAATGGCGGTGCTTTGAACCAGATGCTCACGACGGCGATGGCGATGGCAACAGCAGCTCCGTGTATGACACTAGCGACTGCGTATTCGCCCCTGAGGATGTTGAAGTGCGCCGCATACACCAAGACGTACAGCACGGTTATCTGCGAAGAGGCGAGTTCTTCCATGCCGTGCATGCTCGCAACGACGTGCAAGGGGATGAGGTGGAGCATGAAGCCGAACACGAGAACTTGGTAAGCTCTCATGCCCATGCGCTTCGTCGTCTCAGGTAGCAAGCCGCGACACGCAGCCGCTTGTGCGAATAGTAGTAAGCTGAAGGTGGCAACCATGGACGGCCCAAGAATACGCAGTGCCTCGACACATTCTCTCGACGCGTTCGCCGCGATGATGTCTCCCCCAAAGTTGGTGATGCCTGGCAACATCTTCCTCCAAGTGGCGAACCAAAAGACGAGTGCGTGTACGGCAGCAAGTGTAGTCGGGCAAGCCCACCCCTGAATACCGTTCCTATGTCGAAGCACATACTCGTCGCGCAAGTCCGAGTCAGCAAGAATGGCGCTCAGGCGAACTTTCGACTTGATTGCTTCGAGCCATCCCGAAGTTGCAGCAGGCTCGTCAACAACAACTTCAGCAACTTCAGCTTCAACTTGAACAGAAACATCGTCGGCATCTCTGATCAAGGTGTCTTCTGAGGTGTTACGCGCGCGCTTGTTCGAGGAAGGCGACATGAGCCCAGTGGCACAGCAGGTATCCCGACTCATCATACTCTGCGACGCCGCCGACTCAGTCGAGCGACCTCCCAAGGACCGTGCGGAATCACCGACTGCGCGTTCGGAATCATCCCTGGCGGCGTGGAAGTCACCACCCTCCTCCTCCTCCACCACCACAAGCTCCTTTTCCTCCTCCAGCTGAGACATTCCTCCAACAACAACCACTGCAAGAGGTCTCCCTTAAGTCTCCTCCTCTAACTAAGATTCGCCGTCACTCACTCACTCACTCACTCACTCACTCACTCACTCACTCACTCACTCACTCACTCACTCACTCACTCACTCACTCACTCACTCACTCACTCACTCACTCACTCACTCACTCACTGATGGCGGCCACAGACCTGTTGCACTCCACTGAACTCCCAAACCAAACCAAACCAAACGAGCCGTAACGAAACCAAACGAGCCGTAACGAAACCAAACGAAACCAACGAAACCAAACCAAACCAAACGAGCCATAACGAAACCAAACCAAACGCTCCCTCAACGCTCAGCCTCAGCCTTAGGACAACGCTGCCTGTCAGACTCTGTGTCAGACTGTGTGGGGGGGGGGCAGCTCCCCCTAACAAAAAAAATTTCGGAGGAAAATTTCGGAGGTTGCCCCCCCCCCCCCAACCTGGACAACCGGGAATTGTACGCGAGCACACGCAATAACCTACAGTCTGGTCATGGTCTGGTCAAGAATACAGTAGTACAAAACTAAGTCACAAACCAGGCTCCCCCCAACGCCTCAAAAGCCTCAAATAAAGAGAAATAAAGATCTTGCAAATCTTCGGTGAATCCTCGGTGGTTGTTTTTGCTTGGCTGATTAACCGGGCCTAACCGCTGATTTGCCATGTAATCTTTCATCGGTCTTTTCGCGTGTTGAAACGTCACATTCCGACAGACGCGCATTGGCAACGAACCTGGCCACATGCCTTGGCCACATGCCTTATCACATGGGAACTCACATGCGATAACAACACTCTTTATGATCACAAGGAGAAGGACACAAGGAGGTGAGACCGTGAGGGAGGTTGGTTTCGATGATGATGATGAAAAGTTGAAACTTATTTTGGTTCTTCTTCCCCAATGACAAGAATCCCCCCGGCCCCCGGGTGCCCGGGCCCGGGATAGGGTAATTATTATATAGAATTGCTGGTTATAAACCCTCCCCTAACCCTAACCTAACCCTTGGGCCCCCCACTCAATTCTATAAGCCTGGAAAAAAAAAATCGTATAAGCCTGGGGGGCTCCACCACTGGCGAATTCCCCTTCCGGGGTTCGGAGAACGGAAAGTTTAGGGGTTCGGAAAACGGAAACGGGGTTAGGAAGGGGGTAAAGGGTTAGGGGTTAGGGCTTGTAGGGTTAGGGTTAGGGGTTAGGGTTAGGGTTAGGGCTAGTAGGGTTAGGGTTATTAGGGTTAGGGGTTAGGGGTTAGGGTTAGGGTTACGCCCCCCCCCCCCTCCTCCTTTCCGGAACGGGTTAAAGGTAGCGTTATCCTCCCCCCTATCTTTTAGGGCGTAAGTTGCTCGATCAAAGGCGTTTGTGAGAAATCTGCCATAAAAATATAATATAATGTCCGACGCCGTCTCTCTCTTAGAAGGCCTCGGCTTAGTGGGCACGGCACTGCGCCGCCACTCCCCTTCGGGCATCTCAAGTACAGCCCGGTCTCTGCAGAAGGACTCCGCCTTCTGCCTGTTTCTTGGGCTGTCCACCTTGGGATTCTTCCACCGCACATCCTCCGAGTCCCTGTCTTTGAAACAACTTCGCTCGCAGCTGGCGTTACAAGGAAACCCGCTCCCGCGTGCTGCGTCAAAGAACCACAAGGCAACGTCATCTCGTCAAAAGAAAATCGATTCCCAGCAGTTCTGGAAAGAGCTCCAATGGCTCCTCGGAGTCGCGGCGCCAACGGCGACGTCAAAAGGGGGACAGCTCATGGCGGCGCAGTTCGTACTGCTCGTCATGCGCACGATGATCACTGTCAGGTGCACGAAGCTCAACACGTACTTCCTCACGCGCGCCATCTCCAAAGCGAGCTGGTCGGACTGGACCAAGTGGGTGTACTCTTTCACAGGGTGGATGGCGGCAAGCACTGTCGTGAACAGCGGACTGAGATACATGGAGTCTGTCATTGCGCTCGAACTCAGGCAGAAACTGACGGAACGAGCACACCGCAAGTACCTCCTCAACAACGCCTTCTACAGACTCGCGGTGCTTCGTCACGGAAACCTGGGAACCGTCGACCAGCGCATCGTCAGCGACATTGACGCCTTCTCGCGTGAGGCGGCATCCCTCTACGGGCACTCGTTCAAACCTATTCTGGAGTTCTTCCTGTCGCTCTACGAGGCGTCCAAGGAACTCGGGATGGGACGGCCCATCGCACTGTTCGCAAGTCAGTTCTTCATCGGGGCGACGTTAAGAGGCCTCACGCCGAGCCTTGGCAAGATGGTGGCACTCGAGCAGGAACTCGAGGGCAACTTCAGGTCAGGGCACTCCAGACTGATCGCGAGCGCGGAGGAGGTGGCATTCCTGAAGGGCAGCGAGGCGGAGCGCGCTCTGCTCGACGAGAGCCTGCATCGACTCATTGGCACGCAGCGATGGCACGCGCTGAAGCGCATTCGCAAGTCTGTTTTCGACAACATCACCAAGTTTCAAGGTTTGCTCATCGGCGGGTGCTTCGTGCACGTGCCATTCCTCGCACGCAAGTCAGCCGAGGCGGCGGAGCGCATCTCCGACTTCCGTGCCACCGAAGAACTCATGCTGCGGTGCGGCAGCGCGTTCAGCGAGATCATGCTCCTCGGCAAGAGCTTGGATGAGCTTGCGGGATACACGTCACGCATCGTGGAGATGTTCCGCGCGCTCGAGACGCCGCCGCCCGCTCGCGACGCCGCGTCACTTGCTCTCGCCACGCGCACGGCGAACGAGGCGAAGACGAAGGATGCAATCGTGATCACCAACTTGACAGTGCACCAACCATCACCCGACGGAACAGAGCCTCGCGTGCTCATCACAGGCTTGAATCTCACCGTCCCGAAAGGACGCCACGTCATTGTCACGGGACCTAACGGATGCGGCAAGACGAGCCTGTTTCGCGTTCTCGCCGGGCTGTGGCTGCCCGTCGAGGGCGCGGTGGCGGTGCCCGCCGGGAAGAGAATGCTCTGGCTTCCGCAGAGCTCCTACCTTGTCACGGGAACGCTGCGCGACCAGGTGACGTACCCGGATCGCCCGACATCGTCGCGGTCGACGGACGAGAAGATTGCGGATTGTCTGGAAAAGGTTGGATTGAAGAAGCTTTGCAAGCCATCTTCCGACGACGCGCTTGGCCTCGGCGTTCGCCACCACGACTGGAACGACGTTCTATCGGGCGGCGAGAAGCAGCGCGTGAGCTTCGCGCGTCTTCTGTACCACAAGCCTGAGTACGCCATCTTGGACGAGGCGACCGCGGCCATCAACCCTGAGGAGGAGTCGAAGCTGTACGAGATGGTTCTTGGTGTTGGCACGACGGTGTTTTCGATAGCGCACCGTCTCGAGCTTCGTAAGTTCCACACCACGGAGCTGCACGTCGTCGGCGACGGCAGTGGCACATTCAAGCTGAGCGAGCTCCGGAACACACTGGATTGGATGTGACGTGATCACGTTTCCATTCACGCAAATAGAACCTAAGATCGCAGTACAACCTAAATAGAAAATAGAAAATAGAAGTAAGAAAAGGACTTCCATAGAAGAATATGCAACGCCTTGAATGCCTCATCTGCCCCCCATACACGCAAGTCTCAATTTCTCCGCCACCTGCGTGTCGCGAAAAAACTTCTGCGCGGCACTCATCGCGCTTCGCGATGACAAACCGTACGCGGCTTGCACGTACGTTGCAATGCTTTTCTCGACTTCGGATGTTGGTGTTGATGCCACCGCTGATGCCGCCGCCGCTGCCGCCGCCGCCGATGCTCTAGTACAGCTTCTCTTCGCCGTCCCATCGGCGAAGAGAGCATACGGTACGGACGGCGGTGTTACCGTGCCCAGAGAGCCTGCCTGATGAGCAGGTTGCGCCACCGTCGGCGCGCTACTCCCCGCCGTTGTTGTTGGAAGAGCCTTTTCGACCCACTGTATGCGGACACCAACGCTACGGCGGGACTGGTGAAACCACTTGCGTACACCTCCCCGCGTACCGAGCGGAGCCCGCGGAGTCGCCTGCGCCATTGATCCTCTAGGTGGTGAGAAAGAAGAGCGCATAGCGTTCATCCGGAGCCGTAGCGGAGCCATAGGCGCCATGCGTGCTTTGCGTGCTTCGTTCTGTAACGCACGCATTGTTTGCATAATGACTCGCCCCGCCCCCGGGGGAGAAGGGCTCAGACCATTCACGCCAGGACCGCTCCAATCCCCGATCCGGCTGAGGGAAATTCCGGAGTAGTTAAAGGTTTAGGGTTCCCTTTTTCGTCTCCCCCGGGTTCCATCCCACGGGAGGGAGCTCAGCCACACGTGTTAATTATAATTAATTCATGTCCGTCGGCGGCGCAGCGTCACAGCAGTCAGCGTCACAGCAGTCTACTCATACTCATAGCATCGCAACTGGTTTGTTCAACTATTTGCCTCATTGGGTAACGGAACTGATTTCGTCCCCATCCCTCGGAGGATTGGAAGTTGTAGGAGGTATTCCTCTTTCGTTCGTTCTAGTAGTCTTTCTTCTGGTCATTTCCATCTTCTATCTCGCGGGTGGGTTCTCATCAGCAGCAGCACACTCTGATTCTGACTCACAGTCAAAAGCGAAAAAAGGGATGAACGCACACGCGGAACATGATGATACACCCTCGCAGAGACCGCAAAGCCCAGTGCAACTTGGAACCATATCCAAGGAACGTCTGCGCGAAATTGGAACAGGAACTGACCCCAAGGCGCCCATCTACATCGCGGTGAAAGGTACCATCTACGACGTCACCAAGGGTGAAGACTTCTACGGACCGCCGGACGGGCCGTACAGAGGTTTCGCAGGATACGACGCAAGCCACGCGCTCGCCAAAATGAGCCTCAAGCCGGAGGATGTGCACGGCGACATATCTGGCCTGTCCGCCGCGGAGCGTGACATACTCGACGACTGGGAAAGAAAGTTCCAAGAAAAATATACCATCGTGGGGCAGGTGGAAGAGACAGTCGCGCGCTGAGGCTGGGGTCTTTGTTGATACGTGTAATCACCGTCGTATACTCATAATCACAAAAGGCGCTGGATCGCAGAGCGCACGCCACCCGGCCGCTTCTCCGCCACAACGCGACGCGCTTCCGCCACAGAGGTTGGCTTCCCCTCAAGGTCACCGAGCAGTCCTAATACAATGGCCGTGGGCACGACACCCGTCTGCGAAACGGCATGGCTCACGTGGCGCTGCATCACCGTCTCGTCGCCGCGTGCCGGCGCTGCCGCCGACCCTGCATCGTCTCCATAAATAGATCGTAGGAGAAGGCGCTCCGCAGACTCGTCGTCAACGACGACGGCGCCGCCACCCTCTCCCTCAAGCACCGCGCGCACGATGCCAACGGCTCGTTGGTACAGCTTGATGTTCGCTACGCGCACGTCCACCATGCGGTTGCCGAAGACTTTGCCTACGAGAACGTGAGCGGTGGTGGAAATCGCGTTCAGCACGTGCTTCATAACGAGCCGGTCGAACGTCGCCAATCCAGGCAACAGCGGCGCCGCCAAGCTCGGCGGAAGGCGCAGCGTGATCCAGCTGCCGCGACGGCCTGGCACAGCCACGGGCCGCAGAGCAGCCACGACCTGCACCTCCGCGGCAGCCGCGGCGGCGGCAGCATCCTCAGCCGCAATCTCGCGACGCCAGAAGTTGGCGTCTTTGCCGACGGAAAATGCGTCGCACAAGACGCGATCGTGCCTGCCCACCGCGAGCTGCACGACGTGGATTCCAAACTGTACGCGCCGGTGCGCGGAAATCAGTGTGGACACATGCTCAGGCGTCCAAGCCACCGCCGGCTTTCCATAGGGTGTTCCAACCGTCTCAGTAGTTGGGCCGGAAGCCGCCAACACGATGACAACATCCTGCTGCCGAAGATCTGAGATGAAGTGCGCGAAGCTCGTTGGTTTGGGGCGAATCGTTTCTTCCTTCGTCTTGGACGGAGTTGATTCGGATGCGAATGCGGGTGCGGGTGCGGGTGCGGGTGCGGGTGCGGGTGCGGGTGCGGGTGCGGGCGCGGGCGACGGCACCGCACTCTCACCCCCGGATGAAGAAGCCTCGCCCGCACCCTTCACGCACAACGCCCACCATTCCTTCGCGTCCTCATCGAGTGTCTTCACAAACAGTCGCATCGCCTCGAGCTTATCCATCTTGCCAAGCGCCTGGTATGCTCGATACTTGGCATTTTCCACGATGCTCCAGCTCGTGGGTGCCGATTCCGTGCAAGGCCCATCCTCCACCTGACGGCCGAGTGCGTACAGCATGAGCTTTGCGTCGTCGCCTAGATTAGTCGCAATGGACCTCACTGCCTTCTCGGTGGCTGCCGACAATGCACCGCCAAACCTCATAGCGCCGGTGTCATCAAGTAAGCTACCGCACTTCAGAAACGCATGAGCAGCCTCAAAGCGCTGCGGATATGGAAGTGTACACGGGCCGGCGATCGGACGACCAGAATTTGCCGCGGCGGTGACATACATGCCAACTTCGTCAGGGAACGTTGCCACTGCCGCCTCCGCCGTTACCGACGTGGACGAAAGCTCGACGGGAGCATCAACACTTTTTGGTCGATCAGCACCTGGCGTTCCAGTGTCCGTAGCGGCAACGTTGGCTTCCACGCCGTCTGCTGGACGATGCTTCTGGTCAGACGGCATGTCGTCGTACAGCTCGTGAAAGCGGCAGCACCACACGTCGTCGTCCTCACGACGACCGGCGTCAAAGTTGTGAAAGCCTCCGACGACGGATGCGGAGAAGTCGTCACGGGCAGCCCCAAATGTCGGCGGTTGTTCAGACGCATCGACGACCGCCATCGTTCCCAGCGACCCAGCCGCGACATACACGACACGTCCGCCGCTCCTGAGCGCGTCTGCAGCGGCGTCAGCAACCTTTGCAAGTTGCGCGGACTCTGCATACGCGGCACGCTGCGCGTCCTCGCAGCATGCCAGCAGATCCGCGATGCTCGCCGCCGCACCCGGCTGGCCGTCTCCGACGACGTCGCCAGCAGCCACGTCCGACGGGTGTGGCATGCGCGGCGGCACTGGCACGCCGCCAGCAAGAGGGAGCTGGTGCACCTTTGATAGCGCAAGCGCGAACACCGTCTCGAGGATGGCAAGCGTCGCCGTTCCAGACTTGAGTCGTGTCGAGCCTGCGACAGCCTCTGGACCAACGATCGGGTTGATGACAAAGTGCTGTCCAGGGTGGCTTTGCGCGAGTTGTCTTGCGGTTGTCAGCGCGGAAGCGAACAGCGACGTATCTTGCGTGTCGTCTTGCTGCTGCGGGAGTGGGTTGAATCCCACGACGGCAGATGCGTAGTGCTTGTTTTCCCACGTCAGTCTGAGTGCGCCTGCTACGTACGCGGCTGTGAATCCGCAGCTGATTCCGATGACGATCGCCCTTCTGAGTTTGGGTTTACTTTTGAATAGGTTTGCGAGATCGCTTTTTCCGAGCTCGAAGTTGTCTTCCGCGTTTTCAACGGAGCGAAAGAACGCGCCTTGCTTTTGTCCTGCTAACAGTGCGTGGAAGACTTGTGGCGTATTTTTCTTCCGTTTGGCTAAGACTGCGTTGAATGCGTGAGCGACAATGGACGCGAGTCTTCCCGACGTCCCACATCCCACTAAAACGATCGCCGACTCGTACGGGTGTCTAATATTTTCTTCGACAAGAACGCTGAGAAGGCGCAAATCAAAATGCACGGATGGGTCGGAGAGAGCGGGAAAGTGCTGGTATCCCGAATAAAGGGAAGAGTCGGAGGAGCGTAAGAGACGCAGGATGTCGAGTGAACGGGAGGAGGAGCCTAAAGAATGCGTCAGCGGGTGCGCTGACTCTGTCACCTTTACCACCATAAACGCCAACTGCGGACAACTCTTGGATCGGCGGCGGATCGGCGGCGACAAAGCTTTCCGCCAAGCCTTTTTTGGAATGGCGCGATGGCGTCTTAGAATCCAAACGCGAGGAGAAAACCAAAAGTCCAAAACCAACCCAAATCTAACCCTAACCCTAACCCTAATCCGGTCATCACGTAATCTTATACCGGACTAACTTAGTCTACTGTATGAATGTACGTGGTTTATGTATGTGTGTATGTGACAAACAATCCGCGTATTTTCGTTATTACAGTATAATTCGTTTAAAAAGGGGCCGGAGCTGATGCACCCGCACCCGCACCCGCACCCGCACCCACACCCGCGTCGCGGAACGTACGCAGCTGCGGGTGGTTGATGAAGTATTTCGCGAGGGAGGTGTAGACTTGCTTGGCGTGGTCGCGGTCGCTCCTCCAACCGCGCGGTGCCTCGTTCCACCGCCTGCCCTTGTTGTCCTCCTTTGGGGGATACACGTTCTTGATGATGTCGTCCGAAAGAAGAACGAGCGGGTGGCCGCAGTCGTGACTCGCCGTGAGGCCTCGGTGCACGGTCCTGCATAAGCTTATGGAACGCGACTGCGTGTAAGCCGTGTCTCCAACCGTCGGATTGTCGATGCGCAGCGAGAGAAAACGGGCCTTCACAATCTTGCTGTAGTCATGCGCGCGCTCTTGGGGGCTGACGATTCGTTCAATCAACTCGCAGAACATGGAGCTCGCCTGCTTGACGAAGTCTCCGCTTAAATCCGAAGATTTTAGGTGATACTTTGTAGGGTCCGCCAGGGTAACGGCCGCCTCCCTCTGTGTGATTTTTCCTGCGAGGTAGTTGTTGACGACGACAGGGCACACGAATGGGAGGTCTCTCTTGAACTCGAACTGTTCTTCCTCCGCCGCTTCGCACCACTTCCCGTGATCCTTTCTGAACCAGTCGCTCAGCACCGTGTGAAAGAGGTGGTACAGGCTGCCTGCGCTGAATGTATCAGGAAATGCCTGTGGCACAATGACGTCCGAGTTGAGGACAATGTTCCGGTTGAGCGCCCCAATCGATGGGCCAACATCAACGATGACGAATTGCGCCCCAACCTTCTCCGCCGTCTTCAAAAGGGCTGCGCGAATTGCGCCCAAGAACATTAGGCTATGCGCGGGCACGTCCGACAATGACTGCTCCGCCTTCTGCAACACGGATTCCGCCTTCTGCAGCGTCGAAGTGCCGGGAACTAAGTACAGCTTGTCCTCTGGGAAGCCATCCGCGATCTTCGAGAGGCTCAGCGCGTTGAAGTGGAAGTCTGATCCCGGGGCAACCTCCATCATGAGCTTGTACAGCGGGCTGTCTTTGCTGAACACGGTGCTCGTGAACTCTTCTCCGTCGACCTTGAAGTTTAAGCTCCCAGCTTGGGACACGTCGAGTGGAAACACGTTCGGGTGGAGCCGCATGCTTAGCACGTAGTCGTCAGGCTGCGAGTTGCTGAAGCTATTCATAGCTTTGTCGGCTGCTCGTCGTGTCGGAGTTCTGCTGCCATCAACGGTCGCGTTGTTCACCGCCACCGCCGCCTCCTCGTCCTCCTCGTCCTCCTCGTCTTTCTCCTCGCCGTCATCATCCTGTTCACCAAGCTTAGTGGCGAAGGTGTTGAAGAACGTGGTGAGGTTGGCCTGCGGATCCATGTCCACCATCAACACCGTGTACCCTTGGTTCGTGAATGTTGCGGCGAGGTTCATGACAAACGTGGTCTTGCCCGCGCCGCCTTTGAACGTGTACGGCGTGATTATCATAGGCTTGCGCGCCGGTGCAGCTTTCTGTGCACCGCCTGTGTTCCTGCGCTTCTGGCCAGCTCCTCCTTCCCGTGCTGACGTCGACGCGCCGGCACGTTCGGTGTTTTTGCGTTTGTTCGACGTCTCCGAACGCGCGTGCGGCGGATCGGCCGGATCGGCCGGTGCGCCGCGCTGCGCTTGCGCTTGGTCGTCGTTCGGCGCCGCTCCGCGCGCCTCCGCCGCTTGTGCCTCCTGTGCGCCGACGTCGGCCAACTCGTCGAGAGTTGGGAGCACGACGACATCCCGACGCTCGTGGGAGTTGGGAACCTCTGCCCTGCTGTCCGTCGTCGTCTTCATGCGCGCGGTCATCCC
This sequence comes from Pycnococcus provasolii, assembly GCA_938743325.2. Classification (NCBI taxonomy): domain Eukaryota; kingdom Viridiplantae; phylum Chlorophyta; class Pseudoscourfieldiophyceae; order Pseudoscourfieldiales; family Pycnococcaceae; genus Pycnococcus; species Pycnococcus provasolii. The sequence goes on along the minus strand of OW568870.1, from coordinate 903,333 downwards.
CCGGAGGAACGGAAGGAACGTACCTTTAATTGAAGCTCCCGGGAAGAGATATGTTACTGTACGGCGAAGAGAGCAGGTGGCAGGGCTCAGGATCAGCAGCAGGCCAAAAGTCTTGAAAAAGTGCAAGTTTCAGTCCTGAAAAGATCGGCCAGCGCTCGAGTGGTCTCGAGAAGAAATATAAATGCCGTGAGAAAACCTTTCCACTAATAAGCTTAGCTAGACTAGGATGGTAGTCTAAGAATTACCGCCTATTGGAGTATTGGAGTATGTATTGGGCAACCTATTGTCAGATCCATGTACTCGTGAGGAACTCCATAAAACCATAACCATAGGACTAACCATTCGTCCATAACCATAACTCCATGACCATAAAAGGTGTCATAAAAGTACGTGGCCGTATTAACAGGGGGTTTGCGAGAAAACCAGGTTTTTTTGGCAAATTTGTCGTGAGTGCGAAAAATTATCTTTTGCGCTATTTGTGCGCTGAAGACGCGGTTTTTTGCGCTGGATTCCTCGTCTCTCGTGATGGTGTTTAGAACAAAACAGCACTCAAAACGGGGCGGTTTCAGGCCGTCAGTGCGTTGTGAAGGAGGGGGGGTACGAGGGAAAATAACGGCAGAATACAACGGGGAGGGGCCCAAATTAAAATTTCCCCGTAGTAGAATTCAGTTCAGGGGATGTTATGGGAAAATCAACCAAGAATTTGATCGAATGTTGGGGGAGGGAGATTTTCTGATTTTTTATTTCTCCCCCCCTAGTCGGAGAAATGTGAAGGGAAGTTCCCCGTTATATTTCCCCGTTATAGATCAGCCGAGTGCACTCACTTCACAACCCACTGACGGCGTTCTACAGCTCCGTTTTGACTGCTGTTTTGTTCTAAAGTCCATCACGAGAGACGAGGAATCCAGCGCAAAAAACCGCGTCTTCAGCGCACGAATAGCGCAAAAGATAATTTTTCGCACTCACGACAAAATGGCCTGGTTTTCTCGCAAACCCCCTGTTAAAGTATCGTGCAGACGTGCACAAAGTATCGTTGCACTCTTGACCAGTGTGTGTGTGGATCCCCACACCCCACAGGTTTTCACCAGCCAGGAGGAGGACTTGTCGAGTTAGGTGTCGGCTGATGATTGCGTGATTTTTGACCCTTCCCTTAAGGCCCTTTCGAGTATGTAACCGACACATTTAAGGTAATTGTCTCTTGGCCGACAACACAACAGTTAATTGGTTGGTTGGTTTCCCCAACCTTCTTTCCATTCATTATTATTCATTCCTTCATTCACTTACAGTATTCTCCATAACTTAATGTAAGGTATAATACGAAGTACCCTGTTTTGATGTGATAATGATGATGTCCACGAAAACTTCGAAGTTCTCTGCTCTCGTACTCCTCTGTGGTCTCTCTGTGGCCGCTCTCTCGGCCTCGGCCTCGGCCGCGACTTCTGGGTCTGTGGAAGGTAAGAAGACTTCCGCGCTGAAATCTCTGAATGTTGTTGACAATTCAGGGGCGTCGATGCAAGTCTCGAAAGTCGTCTCCACCTCGTTGAAGGATATCGCGACCCCTGAGGCCGGTGGCGTCGGTTGCAACTTCTGCGTGCAAATCATGGACCAAATCATTCAGAACCTCATGAACTACATCCTCAACATTGGAGTGCTCGGAACGTGTGCGGGACTCTGCAGCAACCTGCCCAAGAAGCTCGAGTCGACGGCTTGCAACCTCCTCTGCGACGCCGTGGGCATCGAAGGATTCGTTAAGGCGATCCAGGCGGCGGACCTCGACCCCATCTACTACTGCCAGCTCGTCAAGAGTACGTTGATCTTCCACTTGGCCACCAATACCACAGAATGAAAGAAAAACAAACAAAAGAACTTACAACACGCTCACAAAAAAACCTTTCTTACACTCAAAACAACATAACAACAGCGTGCGAGGCGAAGGACTGCCCTTCGAGCATCCCTAACTGCGTGACCATTGACAGCGTATCGGTGAACCCTGGATCCGCAGGCCTCGACGCGCAGTTCACCGCCACGGCGCAGTACACCGTCACGGACGAAATTGGCGCGGGTGAGATCCAGTTTGCTCTCATGCCCGTCGACGGCTCGGGAGAGCCCATCGGATCTGGCGACATGTTCCCGAACCTTGAGAAGGGAACGTTCAACGCGCAGCTGCAGTTCCAGCCGTCGAACATCAACCAGCAGTGCGAGCAGCAGCAGCAGCCCGACTTCTTCACGGCCGGCAAGGAGTACGAGGTGGTGTTCGTCATCTGCGAGGGACAGTGCGGCTCGGGACACCCGCACACGAAGCTCTTCGGCATGATGCGCAACAACTTCAACATCACCAACCAGGAGGGCGAAGGAAAGATCATCTCCGTGTCGCGCAAGCTGCTCAAGTTCAACTAGAAGTCACTTGTCGGCTTGTTATTTTGGTGGGTGCTGGTGAATTCAATGTGCAGACCATAAACATTTGTCATGAAAGTAATCGAATTTTACACAGTACATTGAAACAAAATATAATTTCTTTTTTTTTTGGACATAAATAATCAACTTCACAGCAAGCCGCGGCAATTCGGCGCACCGCATAGGCATTGCATACGCGACGACTCCTCGTCATCCTCCGCGAACCGGTAGTCGTAAGTCAGCTCTTCGCCAGCCGCAATGTCACGGCGCGCGCACCATACGAGGTGCATACGCCCGCCAAGGGTCAGGATCTTCATGAATGTCGACGGCAAGCAGCTGTGATTCATGAAGCGGCCTATGGTTCCACACTCTGTCGTGTCGTACACCACAGGCTCGTCGTCATTCGTAGGGTCAGATACGCCGAACAGAAAAATGTCCTTGCGCTGCGAGCGGTACAGCACCTCGCGGCGATCAGCTACCGCCTGCCGAATGCGCTCGCCACGATACTCAAGCACCATCGAGCCACGTGGCAGGTCGCAGAGAGCGACGATGCCCATGTTGTGAATGCTGCTCTTCGCAAACGTCACACGCTCGTGCTCCTTTTGAACGCAAAGTCTGAGCTCTTCTTCCGTGGATAGGATGCCAAGCTCCTTTGCGGAGGCGAGCAGGTAACTCGGTGGGCTGTCCTGCGTGTAGTAGAGAGGAGGTGCCTCGAGCTCAGCCTGCCACTCGTGCTCAACAACCGGTTTGGGCTTCGGTGGCCTCCCCTTCTTCGCCGCCTTCTCCTTCTTCGGCGCCTTTTCTTTCTTCGGCGCCTTAACTTCCTCAGGGGGTGGTGGCGGTGGCGGTGGCGGTAGCGCCACCATCTGTTCATCATCCTTCTCCTCCACCATCTGTCCATCCTTCTCCTCCTGCGCCGGTGGCGGTGGCGGTGGTGGTGGCGGTGGCGCCACCAACTGTGCATCCTTCTCGTCCTTTGCCTTCTCCTTCTTCGGTGCCTTCTCCTTCTTCGGTGCCTTCTCCTTCTTCGGCGCCTTCTCCTTCTTCGGTGCCTTAACTTCCTCAGGTGGCGGTGGCGGCGGCGGCGGTGGCGGCGCCACCGCCATCTCAGCAGCCATTTCCAACATCTCAGCATGAGATATTACAGGCACACGTTCCTGCTGCTCCTGCAGAGATGGCTGAGAAGGCTCTTCGTCGACAGCCACTACCGAGTCGTCAGGAACTTTTTCTTGGGTCCCATTAGCTCCTGCGTTGTCGGCGTCATTTGCTAGAAGTCGAGCGCGTTCTTTCGCGAGTCGTTCCACAGCCTCCGCACGACGGCGAGCAGCATCAGCATCAGCATCGCTCTCCACGTTGTTGCCATTGGGCCAATGATCATCTGACACCTTTGCTTTTTTCGGAGCAGGCTCTTCAACAGCAGGTTCGCCCTCCACGGCAGCGGGTGGATCTCTCGATGGCTCTAATGCAGGGGACGGCGCTACTGGCAAATCTTCCTCCATCTCAACCGCATTTCCATCGTCGCCATTTGCTGCCGCGCCTTGTTCATCAACGACCATATTAGAAGCAGGCACCGAATTTTCAACCTTGACGTCATCGGTGCAAGGTTCTACGGATATGGCGGCTTGCTGTAATTCAGCATCTTCCAAGGTGGATTCGTCGACATTCATGCCGCCTTCCATGGTCGGTGGTGCTTGCAAATGCTCCTCCTTGACGCACACTTCATCTGCCGTAACCTGTTCCTCCAATGGGGCAACAGGATCCGGATCTGATGCATTCATCTTCGTGTTCACCTGTGCACCCTCCGCATCCATTGGAGCGGTTTCTTCCGCATTCGCCTTCGCGTTGACGGAATCTATCTTCGCATTCTCCGCATTCTCCATCGCAGTTGGCTTATCCTTCTCAGCCGTTCTCTCCCGAAACCTCTTTTTGATATCGTTGAGCGTCACGCCGTCGTATGTAACCGATCCCCAACCATCGTCCGCGCGCCTTGTTGGGTTATAGATTCGCTTGCAGTATACGCTGAACGCGCTCGGCGAATCGAACGTCATTTCCAGGTAACGGATACGTCCATCCTGCAAAAGCTCCGCGTTGTGCGTGTTGTCGAAGCACTTACAGGAGAGCTTGTCCACGCCTGGAGACAGTGCGCCGGCGGCAATGAGCATTGCAAGCGTGACAGTCCTAGAAAACTCAAGTTCATCTAAATTCGTGTCAGCACCCCACCTCGAGCTCCAGCGAGACAATTCGGCATTCGCCACCCCGTCGCCCGTAACACCAGCATCCCCAGACTGCCCTTGCTTTGGCTTTGTTGGTCTGGGCTTTGACGGCAGCTTTGGTGGCGCCACCCACCCTAGCTGCATCCACTCTGTACGCTTAGCCTTGCTGTACTGTTTATCGCTCGCGTAAGCGCGCGCACCCTCAGCCAGCTGTCGCACAGACTCGTGCGTATGCCTCTGGTGGCCAGCCTTCACAATCGCTGGCGTGAGTGGCACGTAGGCGCGCTTTCCTGTCAGAACCAATCGACGAACCGCATCAGAGTTAGTCGCCGGAGCTGTGCGCAAACGGCTTGGCGTTGGGCGACGTGGGCGTGCGCCTTGCCGAGGCCCACGTGGCTGGGCAGCCTTTGGGGCCATCCCAGTGCCATCATCCGCACGGTTCTCACCATCCTTTGCCGTTGCACCAAATCCTGCAGATCGGCGCATGGCAGAATTCGCCGAGGTTGCGGCTGCTCGGCGTGACGTCGCACCTAAAAGTGCTATCGTTCGAGGGTCCAGCTCGTCCATCGCCGCATGAGATGCACCCGTAGCTTGCTCCATGACAACATCCTTTTTCATCTCAGGCGCTGGCTTTGCAGAAGATGACGTAGATTTGCGCGTTGGACCATCGATGCGATGATGCTTCATCCACTCCTCAATTGACACAGTCACCTCGCCGTTGTCGGCGTCGAATAGGAAAAAGGTTCTGCGCCATCGTTTCCTGCTTTCTTTGCACAGTTGCTCAAACTGCAGTGGTTTGTACCACTCGCCACTCTCTGATCGCACTTCCCACTTTTCAACACTGAAAGTTCCAATCGTACCATTGCATTTGATTTGCACCTCAGCTGGCGTGGAAGTATCTTTCACCTCTTCGTGGTCCTTCGTCTCCACGTCAGCCTCTACTTGTTGTTTGGCAACGTCGCCATTTGACACGGCAGCTGGCACAAGATTCGTTTCATCGCGAGGCGGAGGTGCCTTCGTCGGCGCCTGATCCGTCGGCATTTGTTGATACCGCCCATTCGGACCGAGGGATGGATTGTAGTCAAGCCACTGTATATCCGTCCGTTCAGCTAGGACCAATGTGTCTGTCACCTGCTCTCCCTCGTCGTCCTCCTCGTCGTCCTCCTCTTCTTCCTCCTCCTCTTCCTCTCCGTCCTCCTCCTCCTCGTCCTCCTCGTCGTCGTCGTCACCTGTGCCAGTTGTGGCAGCACTCTTCGACTTTTTGGCACCTTTTGCACGTTCATCGTAAAGCACTGTATGAGTATTAGTTGACGGCTCGTAGCTGATGATGCTCCCACTGTGCATTTGATCGTCCGTTGACCACAGCATACTCACGCGCCATCCAATTGCCGCCTCACCTCCAGGAGAAATCCACCTTAGCTCGTCCACCGCCACGAGCGAATCGACGGAAATGTCCTCGGCTCCGCCACCTTCATCCTTGAATTTAACACGATGCTTACCGCTCGCCGCGTCAAAGCTTTCCAAAGCGCCCGCTCGCCACTCTCCCTTGCGTGTCAGAATGTGAACAAGCCAGTCTACAGCCTCGTCGCCAATTTCTGGCTGCTGCGATGATGTCTCTTTCAGCCTATCCGACTTGTTGGCATCTTCGTCCTTACGAACCTGGGTCGTGGGTCCAGATGTCGCTGCGGCCCCCACGCTTGGTCCCGCTTTCGCTGCATCACCAGGAGTGCTTGCGTCGCTCTGCCTAGGCACAGATTGTCCACCTTCCTCATTCTTCACGTCAATTGCCGTGGTCACGTCAGTCCAACCCAGCACAGGTGCGGCACGCGCGCATCCTTCAGCGACTGTGGAAGGAATTGGCGCGCATGGTACACAGGTTCCTGTCATGCCATAGCCGGAGACGCGCTGATGATTTGCCACATACATTCCGGGGGATTGCTGTGGCCACACGCCGCGGCTCGCCGGGTCTGGACAACAGTGACGACCGCAGTATGCGGTGTACTTGACGCCTTCACCACTTTCGTCAAGGACCATGTCCATCTTGAAACCGGCAAGGCGACCGCACAACGGGTGAAAAGCAGCCCAGCAGCGCTCGGCGCACTGAATCTTTGCTCCCACACGCTGGTGGCACACGCAGCATTTGAGGTCCCACCGCTCACGCTGGATCGCATCGATGCGGTCAACAGGCTCCATCTGCGTCTCGCTCGCCACGTTCACCTCGGGAATCCATTGCATGCAAGTTACGTGCGCCCAGCAGCCAGCGAGCGTCGTTGGTTTCAACGCGCCACCTGTCACGGGGCAGAGGCAGCACTGAATACGATACGGCCTATCAGCATCCCTATTGTTGTTGTAAATTAGGTTCGACTGACCCACGCACACGGGCGAGGCTTCTCTCCACTTTTTCTTCACTAGACCCGACTGTTGACGCGTGTGAAGTGCCTCGAGGCGGCGAGACACGTCGCAAGCCGAGCACATGAAGTGCTCACCCTCGGAAGGGTTCCTGGCGATGCCATAGCAAGTCGCGTGGACAACTACCTTGCAAGAGACGCATGTGATGAGTGGGTCGTTATTGAAATCGTTGTCGCTGTCGCACACCGCGCATCTGTCCGCCAGCCAGTGCGCCTCAATCCGTTTTAATCTTGGCTCGAATTTCGTGAACAGCCAAGGCGCTTGCACGCGATAATTCTCTGCCGTCGCTTGTACATGCCCCGAGGGCTGCTTTGGACGCTTCATTCTAGGTTGGCCGGACCTTGTCGCGCTGTCTTCGACTTCCACGCCGTACTTCTCAAGCAGGCGCAGGAGCGGGAGAGGAGCGCCATTTTCCGTCGTCTGTCCATCGACGCGCGCGCTGGTCTTCCACCTTTTCGTGTTGGAGCCGCTGTGCGTCTCGAATGATGATCCAGAAAAGAAGTTTGGCGCTCCCGTTTGTTTGCATATCTTGCACATGCACAGGAATCGGCTCGCCATGAGGTAGAATCTACCGCTCGTGCCATTGCATGTAACGTTGAACGATTCGGGGAAACCAGGCGTGCTCGCGGTGATGGCGGCGGGATCATCAGTAGGCTCTCCGCCATTCCAAAAATCAGCAGCCTCCTCCAATGCCTTCGCCACGATGTCTTCGTATGCTTTCTGCGCACGAATTTCGAATGGATTGCGCTCTTCGGGCTTCATGCTGGCCCACATCGTTGTGGCAGTCGAGGCGATGGCTGCAAAGTCCACAGGAGCCTTAGTAGCATTTGATTCTGGCGTCGCCGCTGCAGCAGCGTTGGTTCGATGCAACTCTTGCAGGAATTGAAGATATGCGTTCCGAGCCTTTTCCGGGGGCTTGAGCGAATCATGCTCAATCGCCTTTGTGGGTTTTGCTTTGGACGGCTTGGCAAATCGCCAAAGCACTGGGTCCAACGCGATGTGTCCGGGCAGGATCAGTTCCTCTGCCAGGTCATCGACAACCTCCGCATCGCCGCTATCGGGATAGTAGATGGTGCACTTCCGTGTCCCCTTTTCAATCTGCGTGACCCATGCTACGTACCAGCCGGACATCTCTGGGTCGTCGGCATCACCCCAGTAGGCACTCAGCGGAACCCCAATGATCTTTGGCGCCACCTCCTCCGGCTCCAGCAGGCGTCTGTACTTGACTTTCTTTAGCCACGTGAGGGTTCGTTTCTGGTCCGGCTTGAATGCAGCTGCGGCGGTAAGCGCCTCGACTGTCATTGGACCAAGGTACGGGATAGCACCTGCCGCCGCGTTATCTCCCGCCACTCCGCCATCTGTGCCTGGGCAGGCGTTGGCATCGGCGGCCGGGGCGGCGTCGGCGTCGGCGTCGGCGGCGGCGTCGGCGGAATTATCACAGTCCATCGCAGCCTGTGCTTCTTGCGTTTGTTGCGGATCGGCGGCGGCGGTACCAGCTTTGCCGTTTGGGACTTCCAGCTGTGGTGTTGCCTCTTCCACCTGCTGTGTCATTGTTGCATTGGCAGCTGCGTCTGGAACGTCCGGCTGGGTCTTCGTCGTCGGTTCTGTCGGTGGCGGCAGGATAGTCGCAGCACCAACACCATCCGTCGGCACGTCTGGCTGAGTGGTGGTCGGCAGCGGCGCAGTGGGAGCAGCGTTCGTTGGCACATCCGCATCCGGCTGTGTGTTCGTCAGCGCCTCTGCATTATTGTTAGCATTTGCATCAGCCTGAACAGTCGTCGCCGCCGCCGCTGCCGTCGTGTTCATGGGCACCTCCTCCACCCACGACGGTGGTGGCTGCAGAGCCCACGTGCCCTTGTGTTCCACCGGCTTCGCGACGCGTGTTCTCGCCTTTTCAAGATCCTTTTGTTTCTTTTTCGCAGCTGCCTTAGCTTTGTCTTCCTCCCTCTTCTGCACTTGCGTCAGCAGCTCCGCGAGCGCCACTTCGAAGTGCTCCTTCTGCCCTTTCTTTATCTTCTGCGCGCGGTACTTCTCGAGAGATGCCTGGAACGCGTCCGTGGTTTCTGAGGGTGCGCCCGAGCCACCTGAGTCTGCTGAAGGTGCAACAGTGGCACTTTCACCAGGCACAAACATCGGGCGCATGCGTGATTTCGAGCACCACGCGTACTCGCCGTGACCGCCCGTGAACGTGTACCCGAAGAATAGCACGCATGTCTGCGACGGCTTCGCATGCTTCGCGACATTCGGCGGAAGGGACGCGGGCGCGCACGTCACCGCGGGCCACCACGGGTCCGTCGACTTGCCGAACTGCGCCCACACCAGCTCGCCGCTCAGTGCGCCAGCGGAGGGCGCCATGATATGATATGACGAGCAGTTCCAAAAAAAACGGAAAATGGAAAAAACACAAAAAAAGGGGAAATGCATGACGACATTAGAGTGTACTGGCAGAAGCGAAAAATCGGGATTTTTCGCTTATATAACCAAAAAGCAAAAATATAAGAGAATCGGGATTTTCTTATATTAGCGAATCGCCAATATAAGAGAAACGCGTTTAAGCTTAAAATGAAGGGGGCCGGTATTCGCCTCCGACCTATTACCCCGACTTAATCGGTTTTATTCTGCCAGTACCATGCAAAAAGCAAGGCGATGTGCTAATTTTTTCGCTTATATAACCGTTTTCTACAAGCACAAAATATAACCATATCGCTTCTGCCAGTACACTCTATTCTGCCGGTGAGGAGAGAGAGAGAAAAAACAAAAACAAAAATAAAATAGGGAGGAACCCAAATGCCTAACCCGAACCCTAACCCGAACCCGAATAATCGTTCGTCTTCGCGGCCGGATATGAAAGAGAGATAAACGGCGGCGATGGATTAATCATCTAAACTTTACTTTATCAAAGAGGTATGTAAAAGAAAGACCACTAGGGTAAGGATGCATTTGTTTTACAGTTGTCTATGATAGTGCATGTATGTATGTGTATCATAGTTAAAATGAAAAATCTAACGTGGTGCACCATCAGTCAACCTGACATACCTGGCCAGCTCGACGAACCTTTCGTCCAGTCGCCCTTACCACGCGTCTGACTCGACAGCCAGTCCTCGTAAAGAGCAGCCTCGCCCAGCTTCGCGCCGCGACGCTGGGCATCGCGCTCCTCCGCCAAAATGTCGTCCCAGTCATCCGTTGGAGTCTCGCTCTTGCGCATGCGCTCGCCGCGCGTCTTGCGGCGGCTTCCCGTGCGCGCCGTCGACGCGGATGTGCTCATCACCGCGTCCTTCCACTCAAACTCGAATTCGCCGACGAACACCGTGTCACCCTCACGTGCGCCCGACTTGGACAGGCTCTGCCAAACGCCAGCCTGCTTGAGCACCTCGTGAAAGCGCTTCGCAGCTTCGTAGTACTCCCAGTTTGTCATCTGAACGAATCGCTCGAGCGACGAACCGCGTACCACCCACGTATTCGCTCCACCAGCTCGTCGGCTGCGACGTCCACCGGGCGTGATGCACAAAACCTTGAAGTCGGACAAACGTGTCGCGTCCTTGGTATTGTCACCAAGAAGGCTGGAAGGCTTGTTCGACGAACCCTTACGCCGTTCAGATTTCGAGCCATTGCCGTACGTCGCAAGCGCCGAAGCGGCTGCAAGCGACGCCGCATCCCACAAGTCTTCTTCGTCGTCGTCTTCCTCGCCACGCATCTCCGCTAAAGACGGGCCACCATGACGCGCCTGCGACTGTAGATCTGAAAACACATCCTCCTCCTGCTCCCGCTCCTCTTCCTCCCGCGCATCCTTCGCCGTGTTATTAAGCGCTTCGCAGACGGCTGACACAACATCGCGCACGTTCTCGCGCGCCAAACCTGAAATTGGCATCGGAGAAAGCTTGGCACCGAAGCGTGCACAAGCCGCTCGCAGCGATAGAGGTGGCGGTAATGCGGGCACCTCGCCATCGCCGTCTCCATCGAAAGACATGCGGCGAAGAAACGCTAATTCCGCGGTGTCAAACGAGGCTGTTCCTTCCCACACTTCGTCGTCGTCGACGTCGTCATTATTTTCATCGCCAACTTCCCATTCGCCGTCCTTCTCGTCATCGTTGTCGTCGATGTCCCACGCGTCATCCGAGCTTTGCCATGACGCCTCGAGCGAGTCTTCCGTCGCCATATTGGCATTTTCGTACGCATCGCCTTCAATAGTTTCGTCAATGCCATCTGACAGCCACCGACTCTGCTCCTCCGCCCAGAATTCCTGACACTCCGGCTGATCAATCTTGCTCACGAACACGATGCGTGGCTTGGTGGCGAGCGAATCGGAGAAGAGCGCGAGCTCGTTGCTGATTGCGACGAAGTCGCCCACGGGATCAGGGCTCGTTCCATCGACGAGATGCACGAGAACGCGGCACCTTTCTATGTGCCTGAGGAACTCACGACCAAGACCACGTCCGACGTGAGCACCCTCGAGCAGACCTGGGATATCGGCGAAAACCACTGGCTCGGCGCCTGCGGGAACGAGATCCTCGCACACGCCGAGGTTTGGCACGAGCGTCGTGAACGGATATGCGCCAATTTTCGGGTCCGCGTTGCTGAGCGATGCCAGCAGCGTGCTCTTCCCGGCGTTGGGACATCCGACGATGCCCGCATCCGCGCACAGCTTCAGCTCGAGGTCAAGCCATGTGTTGGTGCCCGCCTCGCCCTTCTCGCACATCTGCGGCGCCTTGTTCTTCCCCGTCTTGAATGAGGCGTTACCCCTTCCACCTCGTCCACCCGCGGCGAGCAGGTGCCTCGCGCCGGTTTCAAGCAGCTCGACGACTTTGACAGCACCTGGCCTTGGTTGAAAGTCGCTTGTGGTGGTGGAGGTGGTGGTGGCGCTGGTGGGTACCAAGATGCTGCTGCTGCTGTCGGCGTCGTCGAAAACGTCGACGACGGTACCTGCGCCGATGGTCGTGACGTCCGAAGCCGCGTCGTAGATTGCTTCGTCGTTGAGCGGCGCGTCCGGCGGCGCCCACACGACTGTGCCGACGGGAACTCTGATTTCGACATCCTCGCCAGCGGCACCGTACATGTCCTTTCCTCCTCCACGTCCACCTGCACCAGACTTATGGTGCACCTTCCGCCTAAATGCGCGTAGGCTGGTCATGGTACCGTCTGCGACGATCCACACGTCTCCACCCTTCCCGCCGTTTCCTCCGCACGGCCCTGCGTTGGGGTTGTACTTGAGCCTCTTGAACGCGACGACGCCATCCCCGCCCGTGCCTGATTCGATGTAAATCCGCGCGGTATCGAATGAACGCACGTCCACGGGCACGGAAGCGCGCGTGGTTGTTGTTGGTGCATGGTTCTCATCCCACTCGCCTGCTGCGTTGAGGTCCCACGACGCCCCTGTGCGAGCTGCTGCGTCTTCTTGCACGAGCGCCTCGTAGTCGCGTGCGATGAGGATGGCACCTGTGGAGTCGCGCACATTATTATTATTTGACTTTTTATCGTTGTTATACTTTTTCTCTGAGGAGGAGGAGGAGGAGTCTTCACCACTACCTTCGCTGCTTAATTGAGAATGATTCACATTGTCAGCAGCAGCAGCTGACGCCGACGACTTTGACGCCGACGACGCCGACGACGACGACAAGTCACGACGGGACCGAGACGAAACCAAACGAGACCTACAGGAGGAGGAGTGAGGGCGAACACCACGTGCCCAATTGGCCGCCGCCATGGAAGCCGACACGGACATGCTGACAGGTATGTATGGTGGGGGCGCGTCCCCGACGTCCCAGAGGAGTGGATAGACTAAAAAAGCAGCCCGAGGAGGAGAAGGAGCTGAGAAGGAGAGAGGCCAATGAAAATAATTGGGGGTTTGAAAAGTGGGGGTTGGAGAAAAAAGATTGTCAGAGAAAGGAATTTAGGGGTTGGAATTATGTAGAGGGAGTGGGGATTCCCCTGTGTATGGAATGTTTTGAGAGGAAAAACGGAGGGTTCTGTTTAGGGGTTTGGAGCAAAAAACTTGTTTTTAGGGGTTTCATTTCACAAGTCCACGGGAATCGTTTTGAACAGGTATCCCCCATGGGTTTTGAGTATTTTTTTGGAGGAGGGATCCCGTGAACTCCGCCGCCGTCTCTGTCCCCCACCCTTGAACCCTCCGGCATTTTCCACAAAACAGCAGCCATGGGCGACGACGCAGCGGGTGAGGAGCAGAAGAAGAAGCGGACGTTCCGCAAGTTCGCCTTCAAGGGCGTGGACCTCGATGCGCTCCTGGACATGTCCACCGACGAACTCGTCAAGCTCTTCCACGCGCGAGCGCGCCGCCGCTTCCAGCGAGGACTCAAGCGCAAGCCGCTCGCGCTCATCAAGCGACTGCGCAAGGCGAAGCGCGAGGCAGCTCCCGGGGAAAAGCCCTCGCCCGTGCGCACGCACCTGCGCAACATGATCATCGTGCCGGAGATGATCGGCTCTATCATCGGCGTGTACAACGGCAAGGTGTTCATCACCGTCGAGGTGAAGCCGGAGATGATCGGACACTACCTCGGAGAGTTCTCCATCACATACAAGCCCGTCAAGCACGGACGTCCAGGCCTCTCAGGCGGACGCTTCATGGCCATGTACTAGACTGACTACTGTGTGGTCGTCGTCGTTGGCGGCGCGACGTGTCTCTGAACGTGTCACGCTGTTACAAAAACGATGGAGCCTCTGAACCTACCAAAACAAACACAGAAAACAACGGTCGCGCGCGTTCTTTCTCTCCTCCCCCTCCCCTCGTACACACAAAAAGCAAAACAAAAGCACACAGAAAGCACAGACAAAATCGTTGATCCTTATTACACTTACTTTTTCGTCGGCTTCATCTCCACCACGCTGCGTCCTTGCGCACTCTTGCGTGGCTCCACCTGACACGCGAGTCGGTAGCTGTTACGCTCCTTGCCGCTGCCCAGGTGACCCACCTCGGCGTCCGTGCGTTCCGAAAGCAGGTCGCCACCCTCCAGCACACGCACGACGCACGTGCCACACTGTCCCGCACCGCCACAGTTCATAAGCTTACCCCAAGTGTCGTAAAGTTCGCGACCTCCGTCGAGCATAGCCGTGCGCAGGACGACGTTTCCGTCCAGGCTTGCCTCGGCGACCGGGGTTGTGCTTCCTGCCTCCACGAACGCAAGCGTGACATTCGTTGGACCGTTTGGCACGGCTGCCGGCGCCGGCGCCGGCGCCGGCGCCGGCGTCGGTGCAGCTGCGGGCTCGGGTGCGACAGCCTCGTGCGCCAACACGAGCTTGACTGGGCCCTGCGCGTCAATGATGACATCCATGATGGCGTCAAACGTCTTTCCTTCGCACGCAAAATCATTCACGCTCACAAGCGTATCGCCAAGGAACACGTCGTCGCTCAGGTCCGCATTCCCGTCCGCCACCAGGTCATCCACCACCAGCCCCGCCGGCGTCTCCGCGAATGATATGCCCAGCGGCTTCTCTAGCATGACTGACGTCGTTTGTGCGGTCGAAGCGCACACAGCGCGAGACGAGCGTTGGTGAGCTGTGGTGACGCGAGAGACCCGTGAACGCCTGAAAGACCGGAAAGAAGACGTGCGCGCGAGCATCATCTGTGACTAAAGTGGAATAATCTGACTCGGCAGGGATGTGTGTGTGGTTCAGAATGCATCCCCCCCTCCCCCCCCCCCCCCCAAGCAGGAAGATTTTCGGGTTAGGGGTTTCAGGACTACTCATAGTCCGGTCGGGGTTGAAAAGACGAACGCGAAAAACATGTGGAAAAAAGTAGTGCTTACAGTAGTCTATGTATGGCTGTGACTCCTACGACTCCTCCTTGTCGTCGTCGTCGTCGTCGTCGTCCGCGTCGCCGTCGCCCTCGAACGCTTCCAGGAAAGCCTCCAGGTCCTCTTCGTCGTCGACGTCGTCGTCGCCCGTGCCGACGTCGTCCGCGTCGCCGTCGCCCTCGAACGCCTCCAAGAAAGCCTCGAGGTCATCATCCGCCTCCATCCCAGGCGCATCGTCAACATCAGCTGGCTTTGCTTGCTCCTCTGCGTCCGCCTTGGCCTTCGCCTCTGCGTCCGCCTTCGCCTTCGCCTCCGCGTCCGCCTTCGCCTTCGCCTCCGCGTCTGCCTTGGCCTTTGCCTCCGCATCCGCCTTTGCCTCCGCGTCCGCCTTGGCCTTCGCCTCTGCGTCCGCCTTCGCCTCTGCGTCCGCCTTGGCCTTTGCCTCCGCGTCCGCCTTGGCCTTTGCCTCTGCGTCCGCCTTGGCCTTGGCCTTCGCCTCCGCATCCGCATCCGCCTTGGCCTTCGCCTCCGCGTCCGCCTTTGCCTTTGCCTCCGCGTCCGCCTTGGCCTTTGCCTCCGCGTCCGCCTTGGCCTTTGCGTCTGCGTCCGCCTTGGCCTTTGCCTCCGCGTCCGCCTTGGCCTTTGCCTCCGTCTCCGCCTTGGCCTTCGCCTCCGCATCCGCCTTGGCCTTCGCCTCTGCGTCCGCCTTGGCCTTTGCCTCTGCGTCCGCCTTGGCCTTCGCCTTCGCGTCCGCCTTCGCCTCCGCCTCCGCCTTGGCCTTCGCCTCCGCGTCCGCCTTCGCCTCCGCATCTGCCTTGGCCTTCGCCTCCGCATCCGCCTTGGCCTTCGCCTCCGCATCTGCCTTGGCCTTCGCCTCCGCCTCCGCCTTGGCCTTCGCCTCCGCGTCCGCCTTGGCCTTCGCCTCTGCGTCCGCCTTGGCCTTTGCCTCTGCGTCCTCGGCGGCAACAGCAGGCTCCTCCTTCGCCGGCGGCGTTGGCGCCTCCTCTGCGCCCTTTTCCGTTGTTGTTGGTGTTGCAATAGCAAAGTTAGACTTAGTCTCCGGCGTCTTCTTCGTCGCATTCAGCGGTGTCTTCCTTGTCGCATTCAGCGGCGTCTTCCTCGTCGCGTTTAACGGCGTCTTTTCCTTCCTCTTCGTCGACGCTGGCGTCGTCGGCGTTGGCGTCGTCGGCGTTGGCGTCGTCGGCGCAGCCTTAGTTTCGTCGTCGTTAGCGTTCTCCTTGTTTTTATCCTGGCTTTTCGCCGTGGTTCCTGTAAGTTGAATGAGTTTGAAGTACGCCTTCCAGAACTCCTGGTCTGTGATTCTGCTGGGCACGATGCTCATTCTCAGTCGTGTGAGCGTGGGAACGAACTGCGCCATGAGAAAGGCGTGCTTTTCCTTGAATTCGTCCATATCGAATTCGTCTGCGCGTGCGTCGTCGTTTTCCACCGCATCGAGAATCATCGTGGGTGTGAGCGCTCCGACTCTTTCCACAACCTCTGCGTTGATTCCCGTTCGTATCAGTTCCTCGTAGTCGATTTGCGGCCCTTCGATGGACTCTTTCGTCGCTGCGATGACACTTTCCACACCCTGGCTAATATTCGAGAGAACTTGTTCACTGGATACGTTCGAAATCGCCTCGAGCGACTCTTTCAGTGAAGCTGCGGTATTCTTCCCAATAAGGTTCATATGTTCACGACTCATTAACCCAACATTAGAGGACGAGACTTCACTGTATATTTTTTTACTATAATAAAAGGCGGACGAAAAGAGCTCCTCACCAAGCGTAGGCACCTGAGGTCCAGGCGATGCTGACGATGAGGAGGACGCCGACACCGCATCACTCACGGACTTGGACAAACTGGAGAAATACGCATCCATGAATAGAAATAAGATACCCGTGGAAGAATGAATCATACGTTGGGGAAGGGCACCTTCAGGGTGGGCGCGCGCGAACCCAAAAGGAAAAGGCAAGGCAACCCCTAAAGTCAACCCCTAAAGTCAACCCCTAAAGTCAACCCCTAAAGTCAACCCCTAAAGTCAACCCCTAAAGTCAACCCAGGTTTACTATCCAGGTTTACCTAAACTCTAAAGTCAACCCCTACCACTGTAAACAGGAGCCCTGAGGCGGTCAGGCCTGAGTTTCGAGTTCCCTACGATAAGGGAACCCCGTAACCCGAACCCGAACCCCGTAACCCTAACCCTAACCCTAACCCAGATCTGTCCTTCTGGGGGCAGAGGAGTGGGCAGAGGGGGGTAATAAGAAAGAAACCGAAGAAACGCCTGGAGAGCCATTTCTGCCCCTCTCATTTCTTCGTTCGCTTGTCACCACATATCAAGTGCAAGTGCTCATCATGGCGGAGTTGTTATCCCGTGTAGCCTCGAGGTACCCTACACGCGTTGCCATTCGCATCACCAATGCCAACTCAAACAAGAAGTACACGTATGCGGATTTATTGTCATCCTCCTCTTTGGTGTCCAGTCTCCTCAAGGCCAATCTCTCTCTTCGGTCTTCTCATCTTAATCTTGGAAATAATAATGATTCTCATGATGGTGCTCATGATTATGATTCCGAGCCGATGAAAAAACGTACGAAGAAAATCGCATCTTGTGATTCTAAGGAGCCCTCTTTGAGACCTAAGGAAACTACCGTTGCGCTCATGGCGCCTTCAGGGGCGGAGTATGTCGTCGGAACGTGGGCGACGTGGATGGCGAAGTGTGTCGCTGTGCCACTCGCACTCAGCCACCCGCCGAAGGAAATCGAATACGTGCTCGACGACGCGAACGTTAGCATCATACTCGCTACCAGCGAATACTCGGAAATGCTCAAACCACTCGCGAAGGCCAGAAACCTAGACATTGTACTCCTCGACTTGTCCAAGGAAGAAGAACAACAACAACAACAGCAAGAGGAAAACAACGACGCACAAACGACACAGCAGCAGCAGCAGCAGCAGGAAAACGACTCAGGTGCGCTCATCATATACACGAGCGGGACCACGGGAAGGCCAAAGGGCGCGCTGCACACGCACGGAAGCCTCATCGCGCAAGTGAAGTGCCTCACGCAAGCGTGGAAGTGGTCCAAGGACGACGGTATCGTACACTGCCTGCCACTGCACCACATACACGGAATCGTCAACGCGCTGTACTGCGCGCACTACATGGGCGCATGCGTCGAGTTCATGCCTCGCTTCAGCCCGAGCCTTATCTGGAGCCGACTGCAGCGCACAGACCCGCCAATCACCGTCTTCATGGGTGTGCCAACCATGTACCATCGACTGATACAGGCGTACGATGCCATGGAAGATAGCGAACAACAAAAGGCTTCGGAAGCGACCAAGCGACTGCGACTGACCATCTCAGGATCTGCCGCGTGCCCAGTGCCAATCGTCGAGCGTTGGAAGGAAATCAGCGGGTCGACGCTTCTCGAGAGGTACGGCATGACTGAAATTGGCATGGCTTTATCAAACCCGTACGAAGGAGAAAGACGAGCGGGACATGTGGGCCAGCCACTTCCAGGCGTTGAGGTGAAGGTGGTACCCGTGGAAGCAAATGGAGCCGAAGACGACGACGAGGATGATGCGGCGCCGACGGGCCGAAAAGCCGCTGCGAACGAGTCGGGGGCGGGAGAACTTCGCGTCAAGGGACCAAACCTGTTCCGCGAGTATTGGGGACGGCCAGAGGCGACGGCTGACAGCTTTGACGAGGATGGATACTTCAAGACGGGTGACACCGTCGTTCTCGATAAAAATTACTACAAGATCCTCGGGCGAACTTCGGTGGACATCCTCAAGAGCGGCGGGTACAAGCTCTCAGCACTTGAAATTGAAGACCATCTGCTTGAGCACCCGAACATCTCTGAGGTTGCCGTGGTCGGACTCGACGACGTGGCATATGGTCAGATTGTTGCGTGCGTGATATCGCCAGGTCCGCTGACAGAACAGGAACTGGCAGCTTGGTGCAAGGGAAAGATTGCGCCATACAAGGTGCCGCGTCGCGTTAAGGTTGTTGACAAAATCGAACGCAACGCAATGGGGAAAGTGAACAAGAAGGAGCTCGTCAAGCGTTATGAACAGCTGTAAAACACGAATAATGTTCTTTATTTTAATGAAAACATTTACTGTATGAAGGTCTAACAGAGAATTACAAACTTACAGTAAAATTTTATACTTACTTTTAGACGTAAATTTGTGGTTGATTATAACTTCAAAGAAGGACTCCACCGGATTTATTTCACAGACAGGAAAGGTGGTCAAGACTTTCCGCCGGACGATTACACTGCTCTGCAAATATGTCTGGGTCAGCTGGGACTTGTGCGCGAGGAGAACGATCAAGTAGATCCCATACATAAAAAAGAGAATGTGAGGATGTGTACGGTAAAAGTTTTTGAATGGATTTACACTTAACGCGGCGGTGGGCCGCCGGGAGGAGGACGCGGCTGATGACGTTGCTGCACTCCCGTGGGAGGTGGGCCAGAAGGAGGTCGTGGGGCATACCCGCCCGACGGCGGCGCCGTTCGCGGTTTCTTTGCCATCGGCCCGCTCATGCCGCGACCAGCGGGTATCTCTGCACCACCAGTGAGGTCGTTGTCCTTGTTCTTCCACGTACTGCCAGGTCGGCTCCGTCCCCAAAACTTCGTCGCATAGTCGTTCGAGCCGGTGGCAAGAACGTGGCCAAGCGGAGAGAACTGCATCGACCAAATGGCGGCGTCGTGCGCATTCCTCGCCTCCCAGACGGGATTCGGCAAGCTCACGAGCCAGTGGTTCAGGCTGCCGTCGAAGCCCCCGGTGACGAAGTGCTCCTCGCACGCGGGATGCCATGCGACGCTTACCACCTCTCGCGGATGGCCTCGGTAACTTCCAAGCTCCGCCTGGCTGGACAATTCAGTGCCCCGCGTAGACGTGTTAGGTCGCGCCGGAGGCCGCGACTTAGAGGCTGCCGCGCCGGCGGACGCGCTGTCTCCGACCACGCCCGCATGGCCGACGACGACGTCCGACGTGCCGTGCACCGAACCGTCAATCTTGCGCAAGTCGAACACCTTCGCGAGCTGGTCGCGTGACGAAGTGAGAAGCCAGTGTCCATTTCGATTCCAAGACAGGTCCGTCACCGTGTTCTTGTGTCCATACAACGTGGCGATTTCCATTTTATCGCCGTCGCCGATACGTGGATCCCAGAGCTTCACAAGGCTGTCCTTTGAGCCGGATGCGATGAGGCCCTTCGTCGGGTGCCAGTCGACGCACTTGACGTCGCCGCCGTGTCCCTTGAGCATTTTCTCCGGTCTGAAGGTGGGCAAGTCCCACACCTGGAGGTACGTGTCGTCTGACGCAGTCACGAACTTGAGGTCGCTCGGCGCGAAGGCTATGCCACGCACAGCCTCTTTGTGTCCCTCGTTGGAGAACTTGACGTTGTTCAGGCTCGGCTGCCAGAGCTTGACGATCCCGCTGTCGTCCGCCGTCAGGAGCCACTGCTCCGACGCGCTCCACCGCATCGTGCGTATCGCCGTTTCGTGCGCCTGCATGATAACCTCGAAGCTGAACGTGCGTGCGTTCCATATGGTGAACTCGCCGCTCTGACTTCCCGTCATGAGTCGTCGTCCTTCCGGCGACCAGCACACCGCGTTCACGCTGCACCTGAGTTTGTTCGTGCTAACGTGCACGAAAGTCGGCGTGACTGTCGCTCCTGGTCGGCTTCGGTAGCGATACGGCGGCAGTGGCTTGAGCGCGCCGTAGAACGCCGGTTGGATCGTCGCGACGTCGAACGGGTCGCCGTTGTGTAGGTTCGCGGTTGCGTGTGCGCCCTGCGCCATGTCCCTGCAGTGCGTCGCGACGAGCGCTTCGTAGTCGACCGTGCGTCGCGTCGTCGCGGGTAGGGTGGTAGCCCCTCGCGCGAGTATGCGCGAGGGGTAGAGGAGCGGAACGGATGACTCGGACGCCTGTGCGTTGAGGATGGATGCGTGCGGTTGGTAGTTGAAGTTCTCGCGTCCCGGTGGCGGTGCGGCAGGCTGCGCGGAGAAAGCCGCCGCATGTGAGGGGTCGTACACGCGAACCATATATGCTCCTCTACAAAACAGATGAAACGTGTTTTTGCCTAAATAAAAAGAAAATGAAAATGAAAAAAGAAGTGCCAGAAAAGCCGCCACAGACTATGATTCGGATGCGCGCACGCAGAAAATGGCAGATACGCCGAATGAATGGCGAAAAGAAGTTGAAAAGCGGAAAGGAAACAACCCGAACAGGTAACCCCTAAAGGTTTACCCTAACCCTATTCTCTAACCCTAGTTTGGAAAAAACCCTATCGTAAACCCTATCGTAAACCCCTAACCCTCGAGGGGGGTAGGTCCGTTTCTCAAGTAACCCTAACCCTAACCCTCGAGTAGGTCCGTTTCTCAAGTAACCCTAACCCTAAACCCTAACCCTAACCCTAAACCCTATTCTGTTGTGTGGTGTTTCTCCTTTCTTCCTCAGAAGCCTGCTCTCTCCCCCGGGGGGTCCTTTTTTCTCTTTTTGGCATCTGGCGGGAATTTCACCTCGCTCAATTATTAGTTTTCACAAACTCCTGGCAGGGAAGAAACTATGGCATCCATGGACATGGACATACACGGTGCTTCGAATGGTGCTGCTGGTGCTGATAATGATAATGATCATGCAGTGTTACCAGCGTCTGGTTTTGGTTCGGTTGGTTTGGTTTGTGGTCCTGGTTCTCGTCTGGTTGGTTTGGTGGCGCTCGAGGATTCCATCAAAGACGCAAAGGCGGATGGGGGTGATGATGATGGAAATCACCACCAGGATCACTCCAAGGCAGCAGCAGAAGCCGACGATGAGGAGGATGGGATGCGCGCGAAGTCGGCAGCAGACGCGGAGTTAAAGGCGGAGTTACTCGGGACTGAGACTGGGCAAATGCAAAGGCAAATAAATACACATACTCCGCCGCCCGGACCCGGGCCCGGGGAGGATACCACACCCTTGGTGGCCCCTGCCGTCCATGCCGCAGCCGCGGGAGACGACGTCGACAACGACGCAAACTTCCGTGAAAACGCCGCCAACGATAGCACACAACCGCAGCAAACCTCGCCCGCCCCAACTCCTCAGCCGCTCCCATGGGCAGACGCTGACGACTACGAGCAGGCGGTCGGGTGGAAAGTGCGCGTGTGGTGGCCGCGCATGTCGAAGTGGTATCCGGGAAAGGTGGCGAGCTTCGACGCAGAAACGCAAATGCACACCGTACGCTACAACGACGGCGACGTCTCAGAGGTGTCCATATGTGTAGACACCATACACTGGATATCAGGGCCGAACGCGCCTTCTGCACGAAAGTCAACAGGAGGTGGAGCGAGGAGAAGCAGCGGGGCAGCTGCAGCAGCACCGCTCGAGGTTGAGACGCACGCTGGCGCCACGATGAACTGGGTGCAAGCAGCGAAGCTCAGAGAGAACGGGGCGTATGTACAGCCGCCAACGGCGTTCGCGTCGCCGGTCTCGGCACCCGCGCCGCAGCCGCGGAAGCGGAAGTCACCTGCGGGGGCGGCGGCAGGAACTGGGCTCAACTGGGTCGCAGCTGCGCGACTCCGTGCGCAGGGAATTGACCCGTCGACGCTGGTGATGGAGCACGAATCCGCCGAGGCGGCGCTCAAGCGCGCGCAGGAGGAAGTGAAGCGTGCCGAAGCCGCGAGCGCGGCCATCGAGGCACAGCAAAGACAACTGCGTGTGGAGGAATTCTTAGAGGCTGACCGACGCCAGCGGCAAGCGGAGCTTGAGCAGGAGTTGGCGGCAAAAGCAGCGAGGAAGGCGAAGGCGGCAGCGGCAAGGGAGGCGAAGGCGTCGGCGGCATCAGCAGCAGCAGCAGCCGCCGCCGCCACCACCGCGGCCAAGATGGCCAAGTCGGCTAAGGCAAAGAGTGGCAAGGATGACGTGGCCAAGATGGCTGCCGATGCTGCGCGGCATATGGGATGGAGCGTGGAAGTGTACTGGGACGGTGACGACACGTGGTACGCGGGCAAGGTGCTCGACTACTCTCTGAAGACGAACACGTTTGACGTGCTGTACGACGATGGCATGCGAGTGAAAGATGAGAAGCTTGTGAGCGGCTCATACCGCTGGCTTGCACCGCCAGGCAAGGGCGACGGCGAGCCTTCCGCGAAGCGCTCGAAGCTAGCGTCTAAGGGTGCGTCGAAGCAGTCGGTTCCTGCATCGTCGGGTGCACCCGTGGTTGCCCCTCCCCTGCTCGCCGCGCCTCTTGCCCCTGCCTCGCTAGGAGGGGGCGTCGTGAGCGATAAGCTCACCAAGTCTGCGAAAAAGCCGGAGTCGAAGAAGCCTCCGCGTCAGCCTAAGCCTGTCGTTCCAGAGGTTGCGAAGGTGACAAGTAGCGGTCGCGCCGTGAAGAGGAAGGTGTACGACTGACTGCATAATATCGTTGGTTCCCATAAAGGTGGACATAAGTTCCTTTTGACTTACGAGTTTTGGATCGACGTTTCTTTCCCTACCAACTAGACCGCTTATTCTTTCTTGCAGATATTTTTACCTAATCTTGAACTACAGTACATACGATATGTCACACCCCTAGTGGTACCTTATTATGGTGGACGTTTTCGTCTCGCCGTATCTCCCCTCGGGGCCCGTTTTCCCGACCACTGTTGGGACAAGAATAATATATTAATATTATTATGTTGCACACTCCGTTCAGTCGTGACCACCTCATCATTCATCAAATCGACAAGACGAGCAAGTCGTTTTGATCCTTCTCAGAACTCATGATGATTGCAACGTATTCCCCACCACCATCCCCATCGTCCTCCTGCGCCTTCTTCTTCTTCACCGCCAATGCGATGAATCGTCTCGTTGGTGGTTCTACACGCACGTTCCTGGCATCAACATTCGTCGTCGTAACAGCACCAACAGCCTCGGTTCAACCGCAGCTCTTTCCCCACTTATTGTTGCTCGCGCAGTCAAAGACGTAGCTCGCCACCCCCTCAATTTCATCCTCCTCGAGGCGATCCGCCCAAGCTGGCATCGCGTTCTTTCCATTCTGAACCTGGTAGATGATCTTGGCTTCGTCGAATCCGCCAAGCCCCTCGGTGATATCAGCCTTGGCGAGAGTGCGAGCGGGGACGACGCTGTTGCCACCACCAAGATGACATGCGGCACAGTTGTTGTTGAAGACCTGCGCGCCAAGCGCGAGGTCACCTCCCGCCATGGACGCGGGTGGGGTGAGCACCTGGCTGAAGACGGTTCCCGCGGCGAGCAATGCCGCAACGCCCACCGCATCTTGAACGCGATTCTTCATGCCTCCGGCACCAGAGGAGGCGGTGACGCGAACATGGCGCGGCACCTGGCAGAGCAAGCCGGCAGACGACCTGGCAGAGACCGTCGAGGCAGATTTTTTCAGGCAGCTGATTTTCATCATCACGCTTTTCTTTTGTCGTATAATAATAAAATACTGCCAGGTAGGAATAGCAAGCTTCGTTGTTGACGAGCAGGCAGTTGATAAGGTTTGGATTGAACAGATAAGGTCAATCTCTGGGGAAATCCCATTTGAAAATATATCCTTTGAGTGTGGTGGATAAGAACAGGGGCCCCCCGACGTCATAATAATGTTGTAAAGGGACCGTTAAATGTTTCAGGGGACCGTTAAAAATGGTTAGAAAAGGAGAGGAAAAATACAATGGATGGTACGTAAGGTAGTTCTGACCTGTTCTTACCTACTTACAACCTCCCCTCTTCTAACCCCGAATAGAATTCCTGTCATGGCCCATGGGGTATCCCTCCCCCTGGTGCCTGGCGTTTGATCTGGACCAATCTGGGTGACGTGCCCCTCCCTGTTCTCCTCTGTGGCTGTGGTGGATAACCCTGGGGGCCCCTCCCCCGACGACGTCATAGAATTATATTTCCCTGTCCGCGTAAACATCATGGCTGCTGCTCTCTCCTTGGGATCCCCCTCTGCTTTGGCTTCTCGTGCTCCTCTGTCTCTGTGTACGTCTGCCTCTGCCTCTGCCTCTGCTCGTCCTGGTCGTCGTCGTCATACGTCTGCTCGTCATGGTCGTCGTCCTTCGTCTTCCAAGGCTTTGGCGGTGGGGGATGTTTCGTTGGCGGTGGGGGATGTTTCGGTGGCGGCGTCGTCATCCTTGGTGTCGCTCTCCGCAACGCAGGCTTTATTGGGGAAAGTGGCGTTTGGATCGCTACTGGGAACGACGGGCGTCTACTGGGGAAAAGCCGCCTTCTCAAATAGAAAGGAAAACACGGATGACAGCAGTGGCTCATCCACCTCCTCCTCCAAGGAGACGACGACGTCGCGTCCCCTCGAGCAGTACGGCGTCCTTGCGGCGAACGCCTCGCTGTTCCTACTCCTCACCGCACGATGGCTCGAAAGCGGACACTTTCCACTCAGCAACATATACGAAAGCCTCATGTTCCTCGCGTGGGGTGTGCTCGCCACGCAGATGTTCGTCGAAAGAAAGGCGGCTGGCGAGTCGGGAAGACTACTACTAGGCGCGCTTGCGACGCCCACCGCGCTGCTGGCTGTCGGAGGAGCGACGCTCGCGCTCCCTCCTGAGCTGCAGAAGAGCGCCGCGCTCGTACCAGCGCTCAAGTCAAACTGGCTGATGATGCACGTCACGGTGATGATGATGAGCTACGCCGCACTTATGGTCGGCTCGCTTCTCGCAGCAGGCTTTGTGGGACTCGACGTTTACCTCGAGCTGACCAAAGGAGCTGACAGCTCGTCGTCCACCGCCGGCGCCATCACGGAAAACGAGAGCATGGACGGTGGTGAGGCTGGGTCCGCCGCGGTGGCTGCTGTTGGCATGGACGGTGGTGAGGCTGGGTCCGCCGCGGTGGCTACTGTTGTGTCGAATGCCGCCGCACTGCTTCCAGGACGTGGCGACGCAAGGCTCGTGGAGCTCGACAGTCTCAGCTACCGCTCGCTTGGGCTTGGATTTGCTCTGCTCACGGTGGGCATCATCTCCGGTGCAGTTTGGGCAAACGAGGCGTGGGGTTCGTACTGGAGCTGGGATCCGAAGGAGACATGGGCGCTCATCTGCTGGCTTGTGTACGCAAGCTACCTGCACACACGCCTCGTCGCCGGCTGGCGTCCGCGTGATGCCGCGGCTGTGGGTGCGTTTGGCTTTGTCGTCGTGTGGATCTGCTACGTTGGCGTGAACCTCTTTGGCGTTGGCTTGCACAGCTACGGTTTTCTCAACGGTCAGTAAATGACCCGCACGCGCCTGCACTCTTATTTTGATAGTTTCTACAGTTGTGTTGAAAAAATGTTTTTTGTTTTGCAAAAACCGAAACACACACACAAGTCACTGTCACAGCCTGTCCCACCAACTCACCCACCCACTCACTCTCACTCTCACTCTCTCTCCATCGCCGCTGCCTGCACAGGAGGGCGTGCTACAAGTCCTTTACGCGGTTTTCTTCTTGTCGTCCGCGCTCGAGCTCGGGCTGTCGAAGAGGAAGACGAAGAGCGAGGCGACGAGCAGGCTGAACTGGAGTCCGAGCGCCTCGGGCTTGTCGCCCATGGCCGTCATGTGGAAGTGGATCGCCCCCGCCATGGTTGCTGCGAGCATGAATCCGCCGAGTTTGGGCGAAATCCAGAGCAGCAGCCATCCTACGACTTCGATCGCTCCGATAGCCTTCATGAGCTTGTAGTCGGGTGCCTGGCACTCGACGCTGAGGTTGTCGAGCATGGGTGCATCGACACCAAGCTTCTTAAGTTCGGCGGTTCCCTGCTTGATTAAGCCGTTAGCCCACGGCACCCATCCGTGTTCGCACCACGCCTTTGACTCTGCGGTGTTAGCGGTTGGCGAGCAGTCCCCCGGTTTTCCAATGGCGACAGGACACAAAGGAGTTTCACACCCCCCGACGGGAAGTTCGAACTTGCACGCCGCGGATCGCAAAAAAAATCGCGAGCGGCGCAATCTTCAATAACACCAACAACGCACCCTTAAGACCCATAACAATGTTTTTCGGATAGATCTTAAAAACTGATATCGCGTGCTCTGGGAGACTGGGAGGGGAGGAGGAAGGGAGAGAACAGGTCTGTGGTGGTGGGGAAGCCAAACGCTAAAATGAGAAGGAGGATGTGGTAGGGTAGTGGGGGTGTGTAGAAGTCTGGGCAGGTAAAACCCTAATCGCACTTCTTAAAGTTAGGGTTAGGGTTAGGGTTAGGGTTACGATATATCGGTCCGATCAAGGGGCAAGGGCGACCACCCACTGGACCCGTGGAGTATTTTCCTGCCCCCCCCCCCCCCCCCCCCCCACACACACACCCCACAATCCTCGCCATGGAGTTTCTCAGCAAGCTTCAGCAGCGTGCGCGTCAGGTGGCGTACAACTTGTCTGATTTGGAACTGAAAGTCGAAGAAGCGACGAACCTCGATCCATGGGGTCCCCACGGTTCCCTCATGTCTGATATCGCCTCCTCTACTATGGACCGTTCAGCCTACGCCGAGATCATGGGTGTCATCGCACGGCGACTCCAATCCCCTCCCGAATCGTGGCGGCATATCTACAAGTCTCTGCTGCTATTAGAGCACCTCATCAAACATGGATCTACGCGTGTTGTTGACGAACTTCGTCAAAATATGTCGGCGATGGAACGACTGAAAAGGTTTCAGTACAAAGATCAAAAAGGGCAAGACCAAGGACTTAACGTCAGAAACCGTGCGGAACTACTCATCAGCCTTCTCGAAAGCCCAGACCAAATCAGGGAAGAGAGGGAAAAAGCCAGGAAAAATAGAGAAAAGTATTCAGGAGTCAGCTCCGAGGATATGCGAACGGGCGCATACGGAGGAGGAGGAAACGCGCGGTCGAGCGGATCAAACTACAGGAGCAACGACGACTGGGACAGCAAGAATAACGCAAGCTCGTTCTCGAGCGACAGCACCGCAAGGAAGGACCTCAAGAGTCACTATGGGCTAGGAGGAAGCGGCGGCGGCGGCGGCGGCGCCGACGCGTTCAACGCAACGCAAGACCGCATCGCTAAGCTCAAGGTGCAGGACAGCAGCTCGTTCGAGCCCAGGTTCGCGGGTGCCAGCGGCGAGACGACGGAGGCGACGGCGAGTCCGTTTGCGGCTACATTCAAGGCGGGTGGCGCGTCCGCTTCCAAGGCGCCGCGGTTCCTCTCGGAAACAAAGGTGGACCCGAAGATTGCCGCAGGTCTCGGCAAAATCAGCCTTGCTCCGCCGGCGGCGACAACGTCGCCTTCCCAAGCAACGCCTGCGCCAAGCGACGCAGCAGCGAGCCTGTTTGGCGCATTCGACAGCGCACCTGCGGTTGTGCCTGCGCCAGCAATGGAGAGCGCCGGCGGGGGCGGGGGCGGTTGGGGTGCCTTTGAGGGGAATGCGCCGTCGGCGGCGGCGAATGCCCCAACGCCGTCCGATCCTTTCGCCGCACAGGGAGGAGATCCGTTTGGCATGTCCACACCCGCAGCCGCGCCCGTTGCGACGACGAGTGCACCACCGCAGCAGGCACAATCGTCGAGTGGCGGCGGTGGTGGTGGTCTACCCGCGGATATACTGGCGGCAATGAACAGCACGCAGCAGCCGAGCTTGGGAATGGCCGGCGGTATGCCTGGGATGCCCTCCATGATGCCGCAGCAGCCAATGGGTGGCATGAACATGGGTGGCATGAACATGGGTAGCAAGCCGCAGCAGCAGATGCAGATGGGCGGTGGCGGTATGGGTATGGGTGGCATGCCGCAGATGCAGATGCAGATGGGCGGCATGATGCCGCAGCAGCAGATAGGCATGATGGGCGGCATGATGCCGCAGCAGCAGATGGGCATGATGGGTGGTATGATGCCGCAGCAGCAGATGGGCATGATGGGTGGTATGATGCCGCAGCAGCAGATGCAGCAGATGGGAGGTGGCGGTATGATGGGAATGGGCGGTGGCATGATGCCGCAGCAACAGATGGGAATGATGGGAGGCATGATGCCGCAGCAGCAGGTGCCATCGCCGCCGCAGCCAGCAAAGAAGGACCCGTTCGCAGATTTCGGATTATAGGGTTGTTGGGTGTATGTAACACTCGAACTCTATCCTTTTTCTCGCCCATAGCATATGAGTCGACCTTACAGTATTGTCAGTGAGGCACCTCCCCGTTTTGCGTTGTTTTGCATAAACAGATTTTATGTTACAAGTCGTTTCCACCGTTAAGGTCACCTTCCGCGGGGTGCCCCTTGCTGCTGGCCGGTTTTTACCGTTTTGGGTAGCACGGAGGCACTGCCTTTGCATCCTGACCACGACCCGGCCAAGCTTGCCGATTTGGTTCCGGAATCGCCCCACTTGATGAGAGCGCGCGAGCAACGGCTCGTCTCGAAGACGTTGCCCTGCTCCCATGGCAGCTGTGGACGGTTCTCGTTGCGGAAAATCCAGCGTCCCTTCTCCACCTCCACCCAGCGATCGTTGCGCTTCATCGCGTCCAAGCGTGCGAGCCTTGCCTTCTCCGCGCGCTCCATCTCCTCCTCCACGTACCGATTCTGCGCCTTACGCAGTGCCGCGATGTTGTGCTTCATGCGAAGCTCATCCTGTACCATGCGCGCCTCCTGCCGCTTCTGCTTCGCCAATAGCTCCTCCTTCTCTCGTTCCGACGCGCTGCCGAATGCCACGGTGTCCTTCGTCAGCTGCAGCTCGCGAAATCCAACGAGGCACATGTTGATCTCTTCCTGCATTTGTTCGCGCTCGCGTGCCGCGGCGCGCTCCATGGTTTTGCGCTGCAACTTGGTGGGAATGTCCTCCTCCTTCGTGCCGTTGTCAAGAAACGTCTGCCTCTGGGCGATAAGCTGGTAGCGGTCGTCGAGCAGCTTTTTCGTCGCCTTTGCTCTGCACTTCTCGAGCCAGTCTTGCTCCTTTTGTAATCGCTGCTCGTCGACGAGGTCGAGCGAGTCCTGCTCAATTTCATTGATCTCCTCCTCGCTGAGCTCCTCCATGCCGTCCGAGCCAACCTTCGCCGCTTTCGTGCCAGCACGGTCCATCGTTTCATCCTCCTCCTCGACCGCGTTTGGGGTTGGTTTCGCGTCGTCGATGTTAACCTCTTTCGAGTTCGCCGTGTACTGAATCTGTCCCGCCTTCGCGCCAGCGCACAGGCAAACGGCGTCAGCGGGCGCATCTTTTGGGCAGCACGCGACGAGTGGGTCGTTTTCGTCCAGCACAACCTCCGCGAAGTTCATCGGTCCAAGCTTTCTCCTCTTGAATCTCTTTCTCCAAGCGAGTTCCGTGTCCCTCGCGTCGAGCACGCCGTCGCCGTTCTCGTCGCCATCTTCCGGTATGAACGCGTCGTCGTGGTGTGATTTCAGCGCGCCAACTCTCACGGCATTTTTCGACTGTTCGAATTCAGGCTCGTTTGCGCTGAAGTCTTCGGCGTCTGCCCCTGCATCCCCGTCGTTCTCGTTTCTGAGTTCCTCCTCCATCGCGTCTAACGAGTTGGACTCTTGCTTGGGTCTTGCGTCTTGAGACGAAACGCCGCTGAAGTCAAAACGGCGTTCCCTGTCCAAGAAGGCTGCTTTTTTAGGCACGGGTGCCCTCTTTGCGTGCTTTGATGAACTACCCTGATGACGCGTCTCTGATGTCGCAGAAAGGAACACCACGATAAGAATGAAAAAGAGAAGTGCTAAAAGGAAGGGAGCCCTTCTTGCCAAGGCCATGGATGACTTCGATGACTGAGACTTCTTCTGAGACGACTTGATTGATGATCGAAAGAGACTCGGAACACCACCACCACCGAGAAAGATGGAACCACCGCGTAAGACATCGTCCCAAAGACTCCTACTAAAAAAAGAGGACAAAAAACCAACTTCATTAAGCCAAACTCCTCCATAGGCTGCTGCTTCTGCTGATGACTGGTGTCCTTGGACTTGTGCTAAAGATGAATGAGATGAAGCGGCCATCCTGAAATTTCCAAATGATATCCTGGGAATTTTCAGATTAGAAAAACAAAGAATGAGAATGAGAATGAGAATGAGAGGCTTGAGGCATTCATTCTTCGAGTGAGTTGTGCGGCTCACAACACCTCTCTTTTCTTTTCTGGAATGGAATGCACAACAACCTTACAACCAAACAACGACTGGTAACATAACGACGACGCTCGAGGACAGTTGACGACCTGACGACGCACAAACACCGAAGCACTGGAGGCTTACCTGGAGGAGTGTTTGACCACCTGGTTGCACCACCTCACCAGGCGGCCGGCGAGTTTGTCAGTTGGAGTGTTTGACCACCTGGTTGCCCCACCTCACCAGGCGGCCGGCGAGTTTGTCAGTTGGAGTGTTTGACCACCTGGTTGCCCCACCTCACCAGGCGGCCGGCGAGTTTGTCAGTTGGAGTGTTTGACCACCTGGTTGCACCACCTCACCAGGCGGCCGGCGAGTTTGTCAGTTGGAGTGTTTGACCACCTGGTTGCCCCACCTCACCAGGCGGCCGGCGAGTTTGTCAGTTGGAGTGTTTGACCACCTGGTTGCACCACCTCACCAGGCGGCCGGCGAGTTTGTCAGTTGGAGTGTTTGACCATGTGATTGCACCACCTCACCATTTCGATTTTTGGCCGATGTACATAGATGATCTGCGATTTCCCATAGGGGATAAGGGTTAGTTGTTTACTCCCTTGAATACAGAAAACCCGAAACCCAAAAACCCCATTCTTAGTTAACGCTTTGCGGCTTTGTAGTCAACGCTCTTTTTCAAAGCCGCCAATGACTAAAGAAAACCCAAACCTAGGCCTACTTGGTCGATGCGCCGCTCAAACGGTCTGGCGGACTCTGGCCGGGATGCGTTCCCGTCTAAGGATCATTTACTTCCACCGCGTTCAGAGGCGAGAAGAGCGGAGAGCCAGCCTTCTCGCGCTTCACCATGAACGCCATGCTGATGCCAGCGACAAAGACAACGCCACCGAGTGCCGCAAGGCCAGCAATGGCGCCATCTGACAGCTCCTTCTTCTCCTTCGTGACCTCCTTCTCGACCGTGACCTCCTTCTCGACCGTGACCTCCTTCTCGACAATGACCTCCTTCTCGACCTCCTTCTCGACCACCTTCGGCGGCTCGGGGCAGTTGAGCAGTCGAGCCTTCTCATAGTCGTAGTCGGGGCGCGGCGTCAGATCAGCACCGCAATACGGCGCGTCCTTTGGGAAGAGCGATTCGGCAGGTGCAGCGAGTCCCGCAAGCTCCTTCTTGATTATGGTACTCTTGTCCACGGCATGGATTATCACCTTGCGGGTCTGCAATTCGTTGGTCGGCGCCTTCGCTGTGTTGAGCACGACGATTCGGTTCTGCATCGGCTCGGTCAAGGGCACGGCGAAGTTGTCGGTGTGCTCGCGCTTGAACACGGCCACATCCTTCTCTGTGAGGACGCCAGCGCCGATCACGGCGTCGAGGGAGTTGTCGAGCAGCGCAGCCTTCACGGCTTCATGGGTCGGATAGTGCACCAAGACCAGCTCGTTCACATACTGGCTCGACGTGCTCGGCGCGTCCCAGTGGTCGAGGTTCACGGTGAAGTGCACCTTCTGCACCTTGTCCTCACCGTCCTTGATCGTTTTGTCGTACTTCCAACGGCCGGTGCCGAAGATTCCGTCGGGGTCGGCGATACCGGCGCACGTAAGATTCATGCCGTCGTGTTGGATCGGCCCTCCAGATGTCCAGCCCTTGTGGCACGAATTCTGCGTGAGTGGATCGCTCTCAAGGCCACCTACGAACATGTTCGGAGACATCATGCGAAGCGGGCGAATGAAGGACAGCTCCTGCAAGAATGGATAGTAGTTGTCTTTGGTCGTAACGACGAAGGTGTAGTCATCCGTGCAGCTCCATCCTTCAATCGCTCCGGGCAGGCCATACCACCCGTGCCAGTCACCTGTGCGGAGCGGCGGAGAGAGGACGTGGTCGAAGTTGAGCTTAGCGACGGCGCAGTTCCAGTCGGCGCCGTCGTGGAAGGTGACGCCCTTGCGGAGGTTGAACGTGTACTTTTGGCCGCCCCCCGGCGAGTCCACGATGGTCCACGAGGCGGCGAGGCTTGGAATGATGGTGCCACCTCGACCGTATTCGACGAGCCCGTCGTAGACCCAGTTGTTAGCGAAGAACTCGTTCGGGCGGTAGGTGTGCGCGTCCAGTCGTCCGACACCGGTAGCGTCGCTGAAGAGGCCACTCTGCGCGCCCGGAGCAACGGTGATGCTCCTCGAGCCGCTCAGAACGCGGAGCGTGTGAACCGGATAGTCATACTGCTGATGTCCTGGCGCGTATCCGGTAAGTCGCTTGTTGATAACAGCCGGGATGCGCTTGCTGGAAAAAGGCAGCTCGGTCGCTTGATTGTGCATGGCGGTAAGAATCTCCGTCCACGCATCCTCGCGTTCCACCTCGGACTCCTTACGCAGCGCCTCGGCCACCTTCTGTTTAAGCACCTCCTGCGTGAATGGCGGGGGAAGTCCCTTGAGGGCGGCATAGTATGCCTCGTCCTTCGTTGCCCACGACGCAGCGTACGCCTGCGGGTCGTACGGCGCCCCCCACGACTCCGAGAAAGCCATGTTGAACTCTCCACCGACCATGGCCTCGTTGAATTTATCCTTTGGCAGAAGACGAGTGTTCACTGTGATGCCCACCTTCTTCAAGTCACTGGCGATATCATCCTCGATCGCCTTTGACGTCGCGTCGCCTTCCAGCACGATGAAGTCCAACTCCATCGTCTTGCAATTCGTCAACGCCACATCTTCGGCTTTGGTTTCCAGGGGCGTCAGCGTCGCCAGCGCCCACCCGAAAGCGAGCCCGGAAACGAGCTTTGAGTACCCCATGTTATGTTATGTTGTGTTGAATAATGACGAGCCTGTGAATGTTATGACGAGCCTGTTGAACGACGAAAGCCTGAAGTACCTTCAGGAACCATCTTTCAGCATGGGAATAAAAGTGGCGGCGCGAGTTCTCGTTACCTTACGGAAAGGGAGGGCCCTGTGCAGTATGTAATATTACATACATTCATGAGGTGATACGTTCTCAGGGGTCGTCAGGGTCTTCTTAACTAACATGGTAACCACGTGTCATATGTCGATACGGATTGTAATATCGTACAGTACTACTGTACCTAACCTTATTTTAATATCTGGAACAGGATCTTGAAAATAAAGATTGTACATACAGTATTAAACAATAGTTTATAACCTAAGTTGTTGTGTCAATAGGAAATACATATGAAATGTGACGTAATGTGACGTAATGTGACGTAACGTTACGTAACGTTACGTCAATATCTTTTCCCCCGTATTCAGCTTTTTTTTTTTGGATGTCACAACAGGTCGGCCTACTATTTTTGCAAGCAAAAATAATTGGCCGATCGATGCCTTTTCACAATACAACGGCAAGTTTAGTCTAAGCGTGCCACACAAGTGACAGGGGTGGAGCGAGAACAACATCGGGTTGGCATGGGTCCCATGGGTGGGACGGAGGGGAGGATCGACCTTCTTGCATCGACTGATCTTGCAAAACCTGTCAGACTGTTCTGTCAGAGAACTATGACTGCCAGAGACTGCCAGAGGCGCCATTGTCTGCTGCCATTGAAATTGGGAACGACTCTTCGAAGCTTTTGTCGACCAAACAGGTAATAAAATAGAATAGGGTTAAGCTCCCTGAGGGTTGCAGGTTACTAACTTAATATGCCCTTGATAAATAAAACCCGAATAATGGGGACCCAGACAAAAACCCCGAACCCATGCATGACTACACTTAAGGTAATTTTACCGTGAGAATTCCTTCCCCTGAAATGCTTCGCCCCATTTGGGATAGTCTATAGTCTAGTTATTTGTCACGCTATCGTCATAATAACCTACGGGTAATAGGACTGTCATATGTGGCGCACAGCATGACACTTTTTTTAAAAAAGGCCGTGCGTGAACTTTTTTATAAAAAAAGTGACGCCATTGACATTGATGTCTGGATTCGTTACTCGTTACTCGTAGTTGGTAGGGACAACATTGTTTAAACAACATAGAAGTAATGATGGAGACATCATTGATGTGGTGGTCAAGGCAAGTTTGTTGTCTTCATCTCTGGTCATTCGCCGCGCTGCAAATTGCTACTGCACCCAAGACAGGAGGAAGTCCCTGCTGGAAGACGTGCGTCGGGTTTGGAAACCCCAATCAACAATTTACAATCCGCCATGATGCAAAATCAAAACCCCGAAATCCTCCTGAGAAATGCGCGCGAAAATCTAGCCGTTGACGAGACGGATCCTCGCCTCGGACCATTTGTTTTGGACCAGGCCGCCGCTTCTTCTTCCTCCTCCTCCTATCTTTC
Source organism: Pycnococcus provasolii (assembly GCA_938743325.2). Classification (NCBI taxonomy): domain Eukaryota; kingdom Viridiplantae; phylum Chlorophyta; class Pseudoscourfieldiophyceae; order Pseudoscourfieldiales; family Pycnococcaceae; genus Pycnococcus; species Pycnococcus provasolii. The sequence goes on along the minus strand of OW568870.1, from coordinate 868,317 downwards.
CCTCTCTCGTCGATCCCACCACCAGGTTTCCCTTTCCCCGCCTCGTCCCCCGCCCGAAAATTGTACATTTCAAAAACCATTTCCTTGACGTCACCAGTATCTACGAACGAACAGCAACAACAACAACAACAACAACAACAACAACAACAACAACAGGTACGTGGAGGAGAGTGGGGTGATGGAGTGGGCGGTGGAGTGGGTGGGGTGGGGTGGGGTGGGGTGTCGTTCTTGCTTCTTACGCTGCATGTCGAGCTGCTCGCGCGCTTTCGCATCCGCAAGTGCTTTCGCCTCCGCCTCGCGTCGCGCCTGACCATCCTGCTGCGAACGCATGCGAGGAGCGGGCGCCGGCGGTGATGCGGGCACACTGGCGGGCGTGGCAGTCGCCTTCGCCGCCGCGAATGCCTTTGCACGCTCTTCGGCTTGCTTCGCCGCCTCGGCGCGTCTTGCCTGTTCGTCGGTTTGCTGCGGCACATGTGCAGGCGGAGCGACAGGCGTGGGTTCCTCGGACTTGGCCTGCGCGTACGCCTTCGCACGTTCCTCCGCCTGCTTCTTACGCTGCATGTCGAGCTGCTCGCGCGCTTTCGCATCCGCAAGTGCTTTCGCCTCCGCCTCGCGTCGCGCCTGACCATCCTGCTGCGAACGCATGCGAGGAGCGGGCGCCGGCGGTGGCCTGCGCGTACGCCTTCGCACGTTCCTCCGCCTGCTTCTTACGCTGCATGTCGAGCTGCTCGCGCGCTTTCGCATCCGCAAGTGCTTTCGCCTCCGCCTCGCGTCGCGCCTGATCATCCTGCTGCGGATGCATGCGAGGAGCGGGCGCCGGCGGTGATGCGGGCACACTGGCGGGCGTGGCAGTCGCCTTCGCCGCCGCGAATGCCTTTGCACGCTCTTCGGCTTGCTTCGCCGCCTCGGCGCGTCTTGCCTGTTCGTCGGTTTGCTGCGGCACATGTGCAGGCCATCGCTTCTGCCTCACCTTGCTGACGCTTCGCCGTCATGCGTTCCTCAGTCTGTTTCTCGTCCGCCTGCTGCTTCGAGGAGTGGAGGGGAGATGGGCGGGGGGGGGGGGGGGGGGGGGGGGGGGGGGGGGGGGGGAGAGGGAGAGGGAGCAGGCTTAACGAAGGGGCGAGAATTGACTGCACTAATAACCTACTTGACTAACCTTCTGAAAAAAAAACCCTAGGAGGAGCACACCAACACCGCCGCCGCAGAATTATCCACTGCTTCATCCTCGTCCTCCTCCATACTATCTTCATGGTGGCTCACGCTCGCTCGCGGTGCTGCATGTGCACAAAACCATCCCAAACCTTTGCCAAAGGCACGGACGGTCGTGCCTATTGTTCGGTGAAGTGTTACCCAAGGGGGGTATCGCGATGCAAGCAGGCGAAAGCCGCACTAGGGGTGGCTCACGCTCGCTCGAACCCGATCTCGAACCCAAAGAGGGTGGAGGAGCGCCGCAAGAACGCCATCGCGAAGGACAAGGAGGCTCGCGAGAGGGGGTTGGTGCGCGAGGCGGCTCTCTCGCCGGGCGAGGCGGCGTGCAACGCGGCGATCGCGTCGACGACGGGCGTGCTCAACAAGATCCTCGAGAAGAAGGCTAAGGAGCCCCATCATCATCAGCAGCAGCTTGTTGTCTACGTCGCCAATGGCCGCGAGTATACGCACCGGGTGGATGGGGAGATGTGGCGCTTCGTCACCAGGATTCGTCCCACGATCACATACGCGGATGGCACCACCGTGACGAGGAAGGCCTTGAAAGACGCAGGCTTCGAGGCGCACCGCATCTTCACGACCAACAATGCCATCAACGCCAACGAAGTGGAGAAGGGCGTTCACAATGAGCTGAAGCAGCATCCCGGCCGCTTGTGGAAAGTGAGCGGCGCAGGAGGGGTGCATGAGGATGGGGACATCATCCAAGAGTTCGAGCTCTGGGCTGTCGTCGGCTTTCTCCCCAGCAACATGAAGAGGTCCAACGTGTAGTGGTGTGCCTACTAGGCATGGAATGTTCGTCTCCGGGGTTGATCGACTTGCCGTACATAGCTTTTGGCGTTCTCACCCTATTTATCGATCCTTGGTTGGCTTGATGCATAGCGCGTTTGCGATTGAAGTACGTCAGGATCTGTGCTTTCAGTTCTGAGTAGTCCGGCACTTCGATCCGCTGCTCGAGCGTGTCCAGGATGGTTTTGTATTTCTGTTCGTCGAGCATTTGGAACATGACCGCGAGCTTGACTGTCTCCGCGTTCGGGAAGAACTCGCTGAATATTTTCTCGAGGCGTTTGAAGCTTGATGAAGGGTCATCGTGTCGTGGCACCTTCAGTGTCATCAGTTCGGACATCGCTTTGATCGTGTTTGGGAGTGTCGGCGCTCCCCATAACTCGTAGTAGTGCTTCAAGACTTTCAGTCCGTTTTTGTGTACGTCTTCCACCACGTCCAGCTGAAGCTGCGTGATCGAGGCTGTCGATACTTGGTAGATAAACTGCCTGTCGGCCTGTGAGATGCGTGCTTCCCACTGCTCTTCGGTTGTCGCGCGGAAGTTCGGAAGCTTGACGAGGTTTTCGATGCCGTCCATGTAGATGCCGCTCAGTTGGTTGAGGGTGGCCCTCCACCAGTTGTGGTAGTCAGCTGTACCTCCGTCGTAGAGGTGTTCTCCAGCGGATTCCGGTTTGACTTGATGCTTGATTTCGCGTGAGATTCCGCTAACAAGCTTCATACGGTCTTGGATTGTCAGTTCACCTGTGACGTTGATGGGTTCTGGCTGGTCGTTTTCCGGATTTTCCTCCATTGCGAGGTGCTGACTTGCGGCCTTTTCTACGGTGTTCCTTTGCAGATACTGCACAACTTATACACAACTGGTGTGTGTACCACTGGGAAGACCGTTTCACTCTAGCTCCACCGATCGGTGTGAGGATAACGGTTAAGTTCCAGTTACACGAGTACTATGTAACACCAGTTGATGTAATTAATGAATCGTTACTAGGGGGGGGTCACACACCAGAGAGACCCGAGCCTTAAGGTCGCCCTCCCCGGGGGGCAAAGCACGGCATGGAAGGCCGCCAAATAGGTCTAGAGAGACCGTACCGAATCTAACCTCATCCCCTGATCCATCCCCTGATCCGGCCATGCATCCATGCAAGGCTGGCCAGGGGTTTGCATCCATGCAAGACCCGACCGCGGGGTTTGCAACCTCCGCCGTGCCGCCAGCGGCCACCAAGGCCGTGACGTCACAGTGCGGCAGACGTGGCCAGCACTCCGGCCAACACTCCAATGTTCAGTGCGGCAGACGTAATGGAATAGCACGAAGCATGAGCCCCCACCCCGCTATTTGAAGTAACAACGCATAGTGTCTGAATTCCCGAGTAGATGGCCCGTGGGCGGGGTCATTTCCCTTAAAGTGGTGACGCTCGACTTGCCAGAAATCGTGGACCTGAGGGCCCGTTTTAGGAAATGACCCCGCCAAGCCCAACGGGGTCGAATCCCCAAAATAGCGGGGTTTAGTGAATTTTTCCGTCAAGAAACACTCCATGACCATCGCTCATTATTTTATAAAAATAGGACGCACCTTGGTGACCTTGCACTTTCGTCGCCCATCAAGTGGATTCAAGCAACCTGAAGAGCTGAAGAGACCCTAAAGGAAGGAATGTAACCCTAACCGTAACCGTAACCCTAACCGTAACCCTAACCCTAACCCGCCGTCCCGTTGTCTCTCTACGATAGAGCCTTCCCTTTCCCTTTCCCTTTTCCGTTTTCGTCATTGGCATTATTGGCATTCACGACGTGTGTACGGCGTGGCATTTGTGGCGTGTGTCTTGTCTCGCACTGTCGACAAATGCTGTTCTGACGTCATTAGACGCGCCTCCAGTGCACTCACACTCGCATTAGCCTATTCTCATTGGTGACCGTTAGTCACTTGCTTGTGCGTTAACGGTCACTTGCTTGTGCGTTGCCGTTGCTGCTTGTGTTTTTAGTGAGTTCACAGACACCACCTGAGGCGGTTGGGTTAGGTGGGGGGGGTTACTCTTACTCTTAGACATGGACATGGATGTCGACGTTGATGTTCTCGTTCCTCTCCACGATAAAGACATATACAACCTACTTTCTTTGTTATGGAGTTTTGAAAAACATTTGTGGAAACCAAGTACTCAGGCTCGCAATCGCAATCGCACTCGCGTCATCGTCATATCGTCGTATTCAACTTATGGTTTGTTAATCTCGGCGTTGAAATTACAAAGATACGGCGATCACGATGTTCGTGTCACGTCACTATCATCAGTCTCGTACTCCTCGTACTCCTTTGCGTTGAGATGGTTGCCGGAGACAGGGACGCACTGGCCGTGGTGTTGCATCACAGGTGGTGTTCAGGAGACCCACTCAGCAGCTTCAGCAGCAGCAGCACACTCCTCGGAGTCCTCGGAGCTTGCCGTGGAGCACGGAGAGGGAATCTCAACATCAGCAGGCACGCCAGCGGTGACGTCATGGGACGACGCCTGTCTGCCACTCCTAGCACCCACGCCCGACCTGAAGAGGGCACTCGACGAAGGCGTTGGAGCAGGATGGTACCACCAGCAGATGCTAAAATTGTACGCTGACGTCGCAGCCGAGCGATTCGACGCAAAGAGCTCACAGGAGGAGGACGACGAGCTTGTACCAAAGCTGGACACGAACCTGCGTGACCACGTCGTGTGGATGGACGCCGACGTTGCTGTCCACCGAGGACCGTTGCGATTCTTCGGCGACGACAACGAGGCACTCGTACCTATGCAGCCACCGGGGACGGCGAACGACGCACTACACGAGCGGTACCGAGAACATCGCTTAAAGCTACTTCAAGCCATGTCGCCGCAGCACTCTCGAGAAAACGATTGGCCTGCTGTGAATAGCGACCGCGGGTGCGTCTGCCACCACATGCCAATACCACCTGGTGCTACCACGGCTCTTCGCGCATGCTATGTCGACCCGGAACATGGACTGTGGAAAGCCTTTCTGAGCGCAGCGGCGAGCTGTGGCGCGCATAGCATCAAGCATGGATGCGCGTCGGAGTACGAGCTCATGGCGCGATTTGTGAACGCGAGCCAGTTTCCTGCCGTGCCTCGCGAGCTAGTTGTCGTGGATCAGCGCGCCGACGAGATCCAAACCGGAAGCGGGTTGGATGCGGATCTCGTCGTGTCGCACGTGCAGTGGGTTGGCGTCGGCACGGCGCTGGCTCGTAGGCGAAGCGCTGCGGACGGCAAGCCGGATGCGGTATTTGCGCGCAGTCAACCGGGAAGCGCCGAGCGCGCTCGTGCGCGTCGGTTCGGCTGAAGCTAAGATCGCTCATACAGTAAATGTACTTTACTTTGTCCAGTGGTCGTCCATTCACACCATTCTCGTCCACGTCCGCGGCCGTGCTCCCATCGTCGTCGTTGTTCCACATTTTGATTGCATTGTCGCCAGCTGTGGACCTGATGGTGCTTAGCCACTTCGCTGACGCAGCCAGTATATCACTCACTCTGCCCTTGCCCTTTTGCGACCGAGTGTGACAGTGAGTCACGTTCGCTTTTGAAGTGTGCACAGTACCACCCACCCGCCCGGGTCGCCCGTATTGCCTCTTGCGAAAACACAGGTGGAGAAGTTTTCGGGTTTTCCAGCCTGTTTTAATTTACGGTAGGACGGAGTAGTTGGTAAAAAGGCTTTTCTTTCGAAGCCTTTATGTTGATTGTTGAATCTTCCAAGATTGATCAACGTGATTCAACGTGATCAAATTCCGTGATTGATCTTGATCAAATATGTAACAAGGGTGTGCAACAACCAGCCAGGCAACGGTATATAATCCCTCAACCCGCTGGTGGAACAACGCTCACCGGCAAGGTGAACCGGCACACTTATGTATGTTTCCCCCACCTGGTGGAGCAACGCTGAGGCTCAACTCCCCGCTCGCTCCGTCGCTCGCAACCCACGAGCCTCACAGCACGACCACCAAAAGGAACCACACCACTCCCAAAGAAGAGGTCTGGTAAACAATAACTTTTATTTACCACGAGCCTCACGAGCCTCCTCGTGAAAGAAGGCATGAACACGTTGAAAGTTGTAATAAGAAATGTTCAAGTAGCGGATGTTCAAGGGGCCACGCGCCTCCCTCGACGCTCGCTAAAGTTGAAATCTGCTCGAGAGAGACTTTTAGTCTAGGGTTCATCACGTGAGTCACAGGAACCGTCATAGCATCCGTCCAACGCGTATAGAACTACTGTACGAACCGCTCTTTTCCGCTTTCTCCCCGCTTTTTGACGCTTCATCAGGTGAACCAAGAAACCTTCGAATCCGGCGTCATCCTCGCAGGTGTGTTTCTTGGTGTTGGGCGCGCGCCATCTGAGGTGCTGGGCTTCGTGGCGCCTAAGTAAGCCTTCTCGAGGAAGATTGGTCGTCGAACGCCGGTGCTGGTGGCCGGTGCAAAATCTTACCTTAATAGGTACTATTCCAGAGATACGTTGCCATAGATAGTTCTTACGTTGGTTGGTCACGCTGCTTTGGGTGGTGGTGGTGCTGCGCACGTCAAGTCGTGGAAGTCGTGGAAGTCGTGCGTAAGGCCGCCTCGCCTTAACGTTCGCTCATCCCGGCGTAAGGCTTACTTGGCGTGAACGTAAGGCTTACTTGGTTCGTCTTGAGAGGCGTGCAGGATAAATGGGGTGTATCACAAGTCAAGAGTCGAAGACGGTGACGCCGGACGCGTCTCTGGCCGACTCAACCGATGGAATAGGCAACAGGACTACCGGACTCAGGTACCTGACTCATGGCCCGGACGGGCGACATACGCCGGCGGGACAAGGCACAAAAGACAGCGGTGACAAGGCAGGGACGACAGGGAGCAGAAGAGATCAAAGGGAGATAAAGATGGCGAACACGGCTACGGCCTTGATGGAGCCAGGAGTTGAGGAAAACGTGCTACGAGAAGTGGGCGTGAGTAAGATCGGCTCATCCTTACCGAACGACGACTCCGCGCTCGACCGCGATAGCCTGGCTAGCAGAGCGGAGTTCAGCAGGACGAACGCGCACGCTCCAGTACATTCGTCGTTTACACAAGTACAAGTCGGCTTGAGATGGCCGGAATGGTTTGAGAAGGAGAGTCAGGACATCAGCAGGCATGGAGCTCCGCGACATATCAAGGATTTCAAGAAGGTGAGGCGCATCGGGCGCGGGGCGTACAGCACCGTTTACCTTGGCCTGGACCTCGGCGAAGGTAAGTTCGTGGCGATGAAGAAGATGCACATCTCTACGACCACCACGAACGTAATATCAAAGGTCACCGCGCGAGAGGTGGACACGCTTGCAAGCCTTAACCACCCAAACATCGTTCGGTTCATGGGATGCGCTGTTTCGACGCACAACATCATGTACATCTGCCTCGAGTACCTCGAGTGCGACTTGAACGCACTTATTCAGGAGGACAGCATCGCGTTCACGGACCGGCAGAACAAGGTTATCGCTCGAAGCGTTCTCGGTGGGCTCGACTACATGCATTCCAGCGGCATGGTGCACCGCGACCTGAAGCCTTCGAACGTGTTGATCAACCTGCGCGGGCAGATCAAGCTCGCGGACTTCGGGATGGCATGTCGCATCGACAGCATCGCGAGCGACAAAATACACAAGCAGGTGGTTACGCTGTGGTACCGTCCGCTCGAGCTACTGCTAGGTGTGACGACATACACCGAAACTGTGGACCTGTTCAGCTGCGGCTGCTTGATTGGCGAGCTGTACGCGAAGCGCCCCATCATAAAGGGCCATAATGAGGTGGAGCAGATCCACAGGCTGCTGCAGCTGTGCGGCAGTTGGGAGGAAGGCTATGCGGAGAAAATCAACCTCAAAAACGACAAGTTGCTCTGGACGTTGACGAAGAAGTATCCAAGCCGCCTGCACGACATTCCAAACATCACCGTCGAGGCGACCAAGCTGTTGGAGATCATCATGAATGTGCAGCCCGAGCGTCGTGGAACAGCATTCGGCGCGTTGAGGCACGAGTACTTCGACCAACTTGACAGCGGAGACAACTCGCAGAGACTTGGCGATAACGATGTTGGCGGGATTGTGCGTAGCATAATGGCGAGTCGCAATGCTTGTGAAATGTCGGATACTGCCGACTTCAGCGGCAAGGGCGACACGGGTGAAGTCACCCACGAGAATGAATAGAACGAGTATATCAGATACGACGAAATAAAACCAAAACGAAAACCATAATGTATAATGTTAATTATTGTTTAGATGCAGCATACAAAATAGTCTCAGAGATTGTAATCCGTGTACATATGTAAAGAATATCTCACAAAAAATGTTTCCTTTTTGCAAGCTTACTTTTTTGTTTTTTTCATTTCCAAATGTTTGAGAAGAATCAGCCTTATCAGCGTGTACGCATGTTCCGTGTCGCGTCCCTTGCCCCAACTTAGCCTGGCTTTTTTTCGCGGGCCTTGCAGGCGTTTCGTGGGGCTGAGTTGCGTGAGCTTGATCACCATGAGGTAGAGAGAGCTTGAGGTTGAGGACTGAGGAGGAGCTTGAGGAGGAGCTGGTGGAGTGGTGGTGGCTGAGGGTGGCCACGGCCGCGGCCACCGCGGACCCGATAGACTAACATCGTCATTGGACCTCTATAACCCACCCACAAAAAGCAAACGTCGGGGACTACTTCTCGGAGACTCCGACGCCATTGAAGTTTTGCACCAACGGGGAGTCAGTAAGACTGTAAGAGACCGGGATCCCAAACGGGCACCCGGCATGATTCACCGACTCCCGTGATGCACCAACGAGGTGTCCCCGGACAACCCAGTCCCCGAAAATCCCGGAAAATCGGCCGTCAGGGGGAACGCGAGGGATTCTGCTGATGGCACCGCTGAAATGGGCTGAATGGTGAATGGTGTGAATGGACGACCGTTGGACAGAGTAAAGCACACTTCATTACGGAATGAGGGATCTTAGTCACGTTCGTTCTATTACTGAGTGAATAATCTTTTGCTATGCTTGCGGCCACGCGTCGCGCTGTATAAGCCGTATGTCAAGTGGCATCCGACTTTTGATTTCCTTGAATGCGTCTTGCACTTCTGCGAGAGGCACGCCGTCAATTTCGAATATGACCTGTCCCATTTTGCATCGAGCGACATAGTGGTCGACCGACCCCTTTCCCTTTCCCATACGCACCTCTGCAGGTTTGCGCGTCACAGGGTGACTGCATGCCACCCGTGGCCATATTTGTCCTTTCCTTTTCATGTGGCGTACGAGCACACGCCTTGCCCCTTCGAGGTGAATCGCCTTGAGTCTTCCCGCCTCGAGCGTTTGTATGCCGTACTTTCCAAACCCGAGCAGTTCCATGTTCCCCTGCTGTCCTTTCGGGATCGCCTTGGGCGCCTTTCTGTACGGCAGCCGCTTGGGTTCGAGCCAGTTGGTTCGAATCTGCTGCATGCTGAACAAACCACCACCTCCACCCGTGCGTGTGAAACCCAAACCCAAACCACCCAAACCGGGCGTGATCATCGCTGAAGAAGATGGCGAGGAAGGGAGTGAGTATGCCGACAAGGGTGACGACGACGCAGGGTACACGAGTCCTCCTCTTGAGGTTAACGTATGGAGAGTGTTATATTGGGTGCCCCCACCACTGTGCGCGTAACCAAAGAAAGAAGGAGAACGAGTTGTCTCTCTTCTCTTTCCTGTAAGTGCAGAAGTCACTACTACACCACTCTTCAAGGGTTGAGTCATCGATGTTGTGTACATATGATTGAGTGCTGCTGCTGCTGCTGCCTGTTTGCTGCTCATGCACCAACATGTTGTTGTCATTGTCACCACCGAGCAGCTTCTGGGAAACGCCATGGTATGGCGAAAGCAACAACTACGGTAAGCTTAACAAAACACTCCCTCCCTGAGCGAGAATTGGAAGAAGAATGACGGAAAGCAAAAATGAAGGCGACAGAATTTCTCAATTTCCAACTCTCGAACAGCAAATGGAACCCCTAAAAAAAATGAAAAAAAAGAATCTCAAAGTCAAAAGAAGAAGAAAACGGAAACCCCAACTACTGGAAGTCTGGAACCCCGAATGAAGACCGAACCTAACCTTAACGGACTATGCACGGACAGAAACACATTCACAACACACAGTCCATGAGTGTATCCCCAAAACAACCAGAAGACCACCTAGAGGACCACCAGTGACCAGACATCCCACCAGACCAGGTCACCAGAGCTGTGGCGGCGCTCGGGGTGCTGACCCCCCGAGGTGGGGGAACAGGGAGGGAGGTGAACCGGGATCCCCGGCAGCCCCCCGGGAACCCCAGGGGAAATCAAGCGGCTCAGATTCGACAGGTCAGTTTGTCAGCGCTGGTTTTGTCTTATCTCCTCAGGAGCCACAATTCTAGGGGAGATTTTGACGGCGAGCTTCCCTCCCCAGTTCTCGCTCCCCCTGTTCCTACTTTTACTGGGTTTCATTCTTATCACCAACAACAACTCCTCTTTTTTTAGCAACTATGATGAAGTCGATCCGCATGGGCAAGGCCGTCAAGGCAACCACGACGCGTTCCGCTCTTTACCGCTCTTCTGCTCGTCGCAGTGTTGCGGCGAAGGCGTTCACCGTCACGCTGGAAACGCCCGATGGTACCCAAACCATCGAGTGCCCCGATGACGTGGTACGTTCCTCCTTGTTTTATTACCTCTGTTTCCTCCTTGTTTTAGTAGTGGTTGTTCATTTCTTTTGGGTTGTGTTTTGTGGGTGGTGGTGGTAATGGTTGTTCTTCTTGTTTGTGGGTTTTTTGGGACTACACATGGTTCTGTTCTATATATGTGTGTGTGTGTGTGTGTGTGTGCGTGTGGTGATCAACCTTGTGAGGGACTTTGCAGCTTTTTTTAGTTGTAGTTGGGTTTATAAGGATGGGCTTATGTATAAATATAAGAAAATCACGTTTCGTTTATCGCGTTATGGACGATCGCGATCGAGGGATATATGTATACATATATAGTGTGTCTTGTTTCGCAGGCCATCTATTCTATGTACAAGATAGCTTTTTGTCATTCTTTTTTTTTTGTTTTTTCAAGAGTTGTTGTTGGAAAAATAAAAAGATCACTTCTAGAAAAAAAAATAAATATATATATATAACCCCGTCACTAACGCAAACAACCATAAATACAAACAAACAAACAAACAAAAACAGTACGTGCTCGACAAGGCTGAGGAGGAGGGCATCGACCTGCCCTACTCGTGCCGCGCGGGAGCGTGCTCCTCGTGCGCCGGAAAGGTGACGGCCGGAACCATCGACCAGTCCGACCAGTCCTTCCTCGACGACGACCAGATGGGCGCCGGCTTCGTGCTCACGTGCGTCGTGTACCCGACCTCGGACTGCACGATCGTCACGCACCAGGAGGAGAACCTCTACTAAGCAACACACCTGCGATCTCGTAGGAATAGCTTAGGTTTGGAAGGATAGGTTAGGGAAGACAAAGGGATAGGGAGACAAACAAAGGACAACAATGGTCTTCTGCTGTTGTGTAGCACGAAAAGTTTCCCAAAACATATACATAATACACAAGTACACATCATCACACACAGTAGTAGTCTTACGTCAAACATCACTCCACAATCTCCATACGATAGCCATCCGCACAAGGGTACTCACTTAGTGCTCGAAGCGCTCCAAACGATATGTCAAAGCTATGCGCGGTGAAAACAGCCTTCGCGTTATCAAAGTAGTGGTAGTGCGCCTTGTCATCCCAGTGCTTCTCCTTTCCAGAGTAACCACTCATTCCGTACAGGCGCACCGTCTCGCAAACCTGCGCCGCAAAGAACATCGCATACCAACCACTCGTCGCCTTCACCTTGCTGTGAAAAGTGTTATCTTTCGATTTTGCATCTGCAAGCATCTTGTTCAGAAGATTCGAAGTCGAACCTAACAGCACCCTCCTCCTCCTCCTCCTCGTCGTCGCTCTCCTCCTAGCAAGAGGAGCCACGACGGATGGTGCCTGCCATCTCAGCAACTGCGATCGAACCGTCGTCCACAACGATTTCGCATGCATGGCAAGCTGCGGCGAGAAAATCAACAGGCGCTCCTTCCGTGCCGTCTGCGTGGGGTTGCCAGCCAAGCGCGAGAGATGCGCCAGCTTGCGCTTCAGTCGGCCGTACACATTCTTGCCGTAGAATTCAAGCACCTCGAATAGCAACACCGTGCTAGGACGGTACGAGCTCCGCTTACTCGGAAAGGCATCTCGGTGCCTCTGCCGGAGCTGCGACGCCGTTTCATTCGTCGTCGTCGTCGTTTTTTCCACGTGCTCCTCCGTATCCTCGCCATCCCAAGGGAGAGCATCGAGATCCGCCGTCGTTGAGTTTCGTCGTTGGTCGTCTGAATAGAGGAAGGCACGCGCATGCTGGTGATTGCACACGTCGAACGACGTGCGCTTGCCAACGTGCTCTTCGTAGCCGGCGGTGGGCGCGTAGTTGATGCGAAAGACGGCGTCATGCGAGTCGATCTGCTCACCCAAGCTCGAGTGCAGAAGTCGCCCTGAGTTGCCGACGACAGCGCACGTGCCGTATCGGAATGCGGCGGAGGTGGGCTCCCTGATGGCACCCAGGTCGTCCTCTGGGAGCACGGATATCGCACCCTCCTCGAACGTGATTCGAAATTCAGGCCAGGCCTTTGGCCCTCCCACGAGCGTCGTTGGGCGCACCAGCAGCGTGTTTGACGCGCTCGGCATGCCGCTCTCCGTCTCGAACTTGAATTGCTTGCGGTTGAGCAGTAGCGGGACCGTGTCGCGCACGGTGTCGTTAAGGAGCGGCGGCGTGACGCGCACGCGCATGCGAGCGCGGTGCATCGCCGCCCACACAGCCCTGAGCGCGCCAATAGTCTCGGCTTCTTCAGGCGTCGGCGTGATGTCATCACCTTTGCAGTTCTTTGGTCCGGTTTTCGTCCTCTGTGCCCCGTGCGTCGTCGCCTGTGTCGTCGCAGAGACGAGGTGGTCCGAAAAGGCGTCGTCGTCTTTGGCTGTGTCGTGTCTCCTTAAATAGAGTTTCGACTGATCATCTTTTGAGATTTCCCTTTTTTCCCATCGGTTTGCGAGCGACCTCGTGAGAACAGCTGCGGAAGCCGTCTGCGTTTTCCCTTGCGAACCACTTACCGCCGTATGTTTCCTGAAAGCCTCCTTAAGGCCAGTATGTTTCGTCCATAGAGATCTTTGAGCATGAAGCGACGAAGGGAGGTGCGGCGATCTGACCATGAGCATTAGAAGCGACGGCGTCGTTAATAGGAGAGCAAATAACATAACAGAAGTCCCACGACCACCAGTGAAGAGGTAGGCCATCACGCGTGATATGATATGATGGTGCAGGCTCAAGTCTTTGGCACTTAAGTCAACACAAGTCTACCCTAAGTACTGACTTGTACAAGGAACTCAAAGACAGTGTAGTGTGTAACCCTAACCCTAACCCTAACTCGAAACCCTAATGGTAGCCCTACGATTCCTAACCCTAGTTTGGTAACCCTAACCCGAACTCGAAACCCTAACGCCTTCTCCTCCCCTTCTCCTCCGGAGTCTCTCTCCCCTTCCCCTCCGGACTCCGGAGGCCCATCGCCGCCTCATTCTCATTCGCAAAAGTGTGTTTGCGACCATGCCGGTGGTGGTTTCGATGACGTGTGCAGCACAAGCACAAGCACAAGCGCGACGTCATCGTCATCCTACAGCTCCAGGCTCCAGTGCTCGGCGCTTCTCTGGAAGTCGTCCCTTGACGAGCACCTGGAAGTGCTCATCGTCGTCGTCGAAGAACACACCTTCCTCCTCGAGGTCGAATTTCGGGCTACTCGACTGGGCAGGTTCGACGTTCATTCCTCAAGGACCCATCGTCAGCTCGACGAAGTTCGCGTGGAACACGATGTGGAAAACGCTCATGTCTGAACTCGCTCCGCAAGATCAATCGGGCGCGTACACAAGACCACCCGCAGCGTACACTTCAGTCGTGGGGGTGACACCCTCGTTCCCCGCCTCCTCGTCGTACACCCTGTACATCGGAAACGCATGCCCGTGGTGCCATCGAGTCGCCATCGCCGCGGCGTTGAGAGGTGTGCCCGCCGAGTCTCTGCGCATAGTCAAACTCGTAGATGACGCTGAGCGGGCGAGTCGGGGAGGATGGATCGTCGAAAGTGGGAGAGACCCGCTCTTTGGCGCAAAAGACCTGAGGGAAATCTACGATAGCGCAGCAGGCGGTCAGTATTTTGGACGGTGCACGGCACCACTGCTTGTGAGCGACGCACAGAAAGTCGTCGTCGCAAACGACTCGGCGGAAATCGTCCGGTCAATAGACGCACTTCCTGGTGACGACGTCACGCTACGTCCGGCGGCACTCGCGGCAGAGGTTGACAAGTGGGTCGAGAGAATCACGTCCGAGGTGAACAACGGAGTGTACCGTGCGGGTTTTGCGACGAGCCAAACGGCTCACGATGCCGCAGCTTTGCCACTCTATCGGCTTCTGGATGAATTGGATCAGCACCTCGAAACAAGACGCTTCCTCTGCGGTGGCTCGGTGACGGAGGCGGATGTTGTCTTGCTTCCCACCATCTGCCGCTTCGATGACGTCTACAGCGTTCTCTTCAAATGCAGTGGACGGAGAATTGCAGACCTGCCCAACCTCTCGGGATGGCTCGCGGACATGATGCGACTTAGTGTGATTGCGGACACATACGACGCTGCGTCAGCCCGGTCGTCGTACTTCGGACAGCTCTTCCCTCTGAATCCGAGCGGCATCATTCCCGCAGGTGGTCGTTCGACGAAAGAACTCGTGGCTCAATGGTTGTCTCGCTCCGATCCTGCAAAACGCGAGCGATTGGCCGTGGGCGTTAGCGCGCTGCACACTCGTGACTGAGCACTCGATTACGAGCTGTGAATTGTTTTTGAATGCTTTGTTGTGTTTTGTTGTGTTGCTTTTTAGTAATTGAATGTACTTTACTTCGTCCAACGGTCGTCCATCAATCACACAATTCACATGCAACGCCCAGTCCATTCAATAGCGCAACTTAAGGTTAGCAGCGCGTATGTTCAATCAAGTTCACTGAGGTGGTCACCGCCTCCTCACAGGAGCAAGGGAGGCTAATAGGCTCATCGGCTCATCCAATGGTGTACTGTAATTTACAAGTGCACTGAGGTGGTCAAGGTGGTCCCGTGCTGTCCTTATTCAATTATTGGGAGCCTTGTTGCATGGCTCGTCGTTGATGAGCCTATGCCTCACGCCTTATGACGTTCTTCGGCATATGACGTCCACCATAAAGTACACCATATGCTTCCTAGTCTATGGTCCCCTCTCCCATCCCTTCATCATCGATGTTCTTTTCATCGTTCCCGTTGGCGAATCATTCATGTCCCTCATGTCTCCTACCTCTACAGAAGAAGTGACAAGTCTTGGTGAACACCACCATGGTGAGCTTGTCTTGGATGACAATGATGACGTCGTCATTGAACTTGAAGTCGCATTGACCGAAGTACGGTCATTGAAACAACCACCTCTCGCAGTGCGTCGAGTGCTCTCATCGTGCTTTGTGATTTTATCATGTGCTTCTGGTGGTACTTCTACTTCAACAGAGGTCTCAACCTCAACCTCAAAGAAGTCCTCGCGTGTGAAATTACCATCATGGACATCTTGTCAAACCATGCTTGAAAAAGACTTTGTGAAACGTATCTTAGATGTTGACGCACGTGTCTTAAGCACACAATCTAACGCACTCGAACTGCTCAAGTCCGCAGAATGCCTCGGAGCGGCGGCGACCGGACTGGAGGAGGAGATGAAAGAAGAGGCGCACGCGGCGAGAACGGCGTGGAGAAGAGCCGCAAACTCAGCCATTGGACACGACCTCAAAGTGCCTCTTGCACCTGTGCCTCTCACGCGCGCAAGCGTCGCATTCGCAAGCAAGGCATGTGCGCCTCTCTTCGACTGGTGCGTGACCACTGTCAAAGAAGCTATCGCACTGCAAGAAGAGGAAGCAAAGAAGATGGAACAGGAGGAGGTGGAAGACGTTGTGGAAATCCCTCCGACGCCGCCTCAACAGCCACGACCACGGCCGCCGCCTCGCCTCTCGCTCAGTGACGAGGTCAAGGCGTACTCCTCATCGCCGCCGCCTGCACGTGCACCTCCTCCCCCACCGCCGCCCGTCGAGGCTGCTGAAATCGCGCACGTCGACGTGGTGGTGAAGCAGAAAGTGACGTTCGAGAAAGGAAAGGGGACTGTCACGGATGCCAACATTCCAGCTCTCCTTGCGGTGGTGGAAGTTCTCAAGGACTTTCCCACGTGTCCCGTGCTGGAGGTGGTCGGACGACCTGACCCGAGAGATTCCGAAGACAAGGAGTATTGTGTTAAGCTGAGCGCAGAGCGCGCGGAGGCTGTGTGCAAGTGGCTCGTGAGCAACGGCTGTGGCATGACCATGGGACGTCTTCGCGCGACGACGATGGAGCCGAACGGAACCTCAGCCGGCGGTCGACGCAAGGCGACGAGCTCCGAGCTGATTGAGAGCAAATTCTGGCACATCAAGTTCAACGTTGTTGCTGAAATTAGAATACGAGACATGGTCTGCTTTGGACCTTCCTCGTCGGAGCTGACATCACAAAGCGAGGAGACGCTTCGCGCGGTGGCAATGTGTGCAAAAGAGCACCGCCTGCAACGTCTCACAATCGAGGGACACACGTGCGACCAAGGTCCTGACAACTTCAATCAAGAATTGTCCGAGGAAAGGGCGGAATCGGTGGAAAAGTTTCTAAAGCAGCTCGGATGCGGCGACATGAATCTGAGAGTCGTAGGTTATGGAAGCAAGCTGCCAGTAGACAGCAATGACTGCCGCGACGGACGAACGCGCAATCGCCGAGTACAATTTCTATGTCTGTGAAGGTAATTCAACAAGTCTACAGTAAGAAAGTAATATAAATTCTATCTAATTACAAATTAATTCTTATACTACAACAAGACGCGTACCGTGCACATGCTTGGATCGCTTGCGCCGCTGATGGCACCGCCTTGACGCGCGAACGCCTTCAAAGCGTCGAGCATGTCCGCGGTGAGCGTCTCTCCTGGCAGAACAAGCGGGATGCCAGGCGGATACGGCGCGAGTGATTCTGCGCTCACGCGACCCACCGCCTGTTCCAGGGGAATTCGCTCCTTGCGTGCGAAGAATGCAGCGCGAGGAGTCATGGAGAAATTGGCTGACGAGAGGGGAGGCATTGCTGCCGTCGCCGTCGCTTGACGATATGCACTCGAGGAGCTGAGCATCGCCTCACGTGCAAGACCAAGCGCGTCTACGAGACGATTCGCATGTTCTTGCGTGCTTCCAATGCCCCACGCGAAGAGCACGGACTTGTTCCGTGCTAGCTCGCACACGACGCCGTGATCGTCGCATAAAAAGTCGTCGAGCGTATCGCCGCACCAGCTATCTGCATCCTCAAGCAGCACGGTGATTTTCCAAGGGTCGTCAGAAGGCAGACACCGCCATGCCACGTCGTCGATGATACGCCGCCGCGTGTCAATCGCAAGTTCCGTCGCACGTGTGATGACGCGCTTTCCACGGTCGCCATCTACGGCTGCCCTTGCACTGTCGATGGAGGCGAGCAGCGTGTAGTTTGGGCTCGTGGACGTCAGCATCAGCAGTGCTTGTCTGAGCGTGTCCTCGGAGACGCGCGCATCGTGCGCCAGATGTACCACTGCGCACTGGCTGAGCGCCCCGAGTGCCTTGTGCGTGGACTGCACAGCGACATCCGCACCGCACTGCAGCGCAGATGCGGGAAGCAAGTCGCAGAGTCCTAGGTGCGCGCCGTGCGCCTCGTCGACGAGCAGTGGAACACCGTGACGTTGACACACCTGTGCAATCGCCTTGACATCTGCGCACATGCCATGGTACGTCGGCGACACGACAAGCACTGCACCCACGTCACCTTGATTTGTGGCAAGGGCTTGTTCGACATCCTCGGCGTTGGTGCCGTTGCTGACGTCGCCACCGTGCACGAGGTGCGCTGGTAGGTACACAGGCTTCGCTCCAGATAGCACGAGTCCATTCAGCGCTGACTGGTGCGCATCCCTCGGAAGGACGAGTGCCCGTTTTTCGTCGCACGTCGCGAGGATGGCTGCCGCAACTCCCGCGGTGGACCCGTTGACAGAGAACATGGTGGTGGCTGCTCCATAGAGTCGTGCGGTAAGCTGCTGCGCTTGTTTGATGACCCCGGTTGGTGCGAAGAGGTTGTCGACTTCCTCGAGCTCGGGCACGTCGAGTGCAAGGAGTGGGTGCAGGCTGGCATTGACGTGAGTTTGTCTCTCATCGTCGTGCAAATTTAGATTTCCACGTTTGTGTCCAGGCGTGTAGAACGGCACTTCATCCATATCTGCTTTTTCGTCGTCTGATGACCCCGAATGGAAATGAAGTGAAGATGCGCGTTCTGTGAGCGCGGTTAATAAAGGCGTCCCAAAACCTAGCTTTAAGTCCGCGTCAGCGTCCCTATCGAAAGTGTCCCAAGCCTCCTCCGAGTGTGCTCTCAAAGCTGAAGATGACGACGACGACAAGAATGGTGATGACGACGACGATAACGACGACGGGAAACACGTACACCACCACCTACTAAGAGTAGGTGACTGCTTACAAAAAGAAGAAGACGACGAGAAAGAACGCACACCACCCCACTCAGTCATACTATGAGTAATACGCGAAGGATTCTTATTCTTATTCTTATTAAGGGTAGGAGTAGGATTCTGACGTGACCATGTGCTTGACCTTGACCTGTTGCGTGAACATGAACATGAACATGATGAAACATTCACACGCACGCGCACCACCACGGGAACATCCACCACCACGGGAACCACGGGCATCGAGAAGAATAAAAGATTAAAAAATGCCAGGTCACCCAGGTGGCAAATGGCCAGACCGGAAGTCCAAACCCCTAAATAACCTGTAACCCTAACCTAAACCTAAACAGGAAAAAAACCTAAAACCCTAACCCATGTAACCCCTAACCTAACCCATGTAACCCCTACTCCATACTGGCACAGGCGAGGGATCCGACCACTGGTCTGAGATTTTGGATAAGCCTCCCTCCCTGGCTCCCTCTCCCTCCCTCCCGTGGTCGCGCCTCATCTGTTCATTCTTTCCAGGCTCACAACAAGTGAAGAATACTGCAGTGTATGGCGCCTATAATGCCTGCGTTGATGTCTCCTTTCTATCGATATTCATCCACGCATTCATCTGGTGTCTCAATGGCCTCCACCTCCTCATCCATGAGTCCATCTGTATCGTGCCCTCTCAGGTTCTCATCTCAGGCTCGAAGGAATCGGAATCTACAAAGACAAAGACAAAGACATGTGTATCTTCCATTCTCATCAAGGTCTTCCATGCGTCAATGTCGTAGACACATTCATCTCGTTTCTGCGACCTCGTCATCTTCTGGAGGACCAGAAGACCCGTCGGAAGGCCTGTCAGGTATCCTCAAAAGCATACGCGCAAACCTACCCGTCGTAGGACTCGTCAGCGCACTCACCGCGCCGGAAGGGGGAGTGCTGGGCGAAATCGGATACTCGGAGTACTCGCGAACGCTCTACAGCAACGCGCCGCCGGGATTCGGTGGGGCGTGCGCGAGCCTTTCGGAGAGATACGGCAAAGGTGCCAACTTTCGAAACCTCGTCTTCTGCTGCTGGGTAGCAGAGTCAGGGGCGGGGTACACAGAGATCGTCTCGGAAGTTGAAAAGGGTGCGCGTCGCGTTTCCATCTCGCTCGATCTGGAGTACGAGATCTTGAACTTCGAGCAAGAGCGCGACGAGGCGCTCAAGGCGAGACGCGGCGAACGCCCTCGAGCTTCTCAGACCGAGAAGGCACAGGTTGCGGCGACTTTGCTCAGCTTGCTCTGCACAACTCAGGAGGTTCCGAGCGACGAGGATACGCGTTTGGACATACTGGACTTGGTTCGCGGCGCCTTTGTGGGCTTGGACGAGTCGGCTTTTGACGACGCGTGGTTCGAGGAGGATGCGGAAGAGGAGGAGGAGGAGGAGGAGGAGGCGACTCTATCACCAACACCAACGCCTACGCCTACGCCACCATCACCTTCACCTCCTCCTACACCAGAGACAACAACTTGATGTGATGCTTATGTTACAAAAACTAAATTCACAAGACAAAGTCTTACAGAATCTCAGGACTTTTTCTTCTTTTCTTGACTTAGGTTCGAAATCGCGTCTTTGACACCTGAGACACGCGTGTTAAGTTTTTGCACACCTTTCTTTCCCTGGAAGACGACGTTGACGACGAACGCGACGAAAAGCGCGGTCAATAGGAGGTACAGGATGGTGTTCATGTGATACAAAACATACAAAAGACTTTCACTCGCGAGAGTCCACTGCTGCTGATGCTGATGGACACCCATGATGGTACCTTACCTGATAGCTTCGAAGGATGCCGAGAGACGAAAGATGAAGATGGAAGAGATTATGGATGGGACGGCGAAGGGAAAGAAAACAAGGGCGCTCTAACCCTAACCCTAACCCTAACCCTAACCCTAACCCTAACCCTAACCGGACGATTTGGTAGGTAAATTTTACCTACCAAGGGGGGGTATCGCAGGTTCCCATTAATTAGGTTCCCTACCCTACGGCCTACCAATGGCCTACCAACTACGAGGAGTTATTGTTTAGGGTTTGGAGAGCACGAGGGTTCCTTACAAAGGGAAACCCTACTTTTTAGAATTTTAGGGTTACGAAGGGCGAACCGCCTCGCATCCGGTTCATTTTTACCGGTTCCCCGCCCCCCCCGAGCAAGCGAGAAAGTCGCTTCATCCGGAACGCGCATCATGGCCACACGCGAATCCATGGGCCGCGTCTCCCGTGCTATTCAAAGACGCCTCCTGCGCATGGGACGCGAGTTCGACGACGAGCCTTGCCTGAAAGCTCTCATTGTCGCGCCTAGCGGTGGATTCCCGGGGAGCCAGGGATCATGGGCCCCTACTCCTGCTCCTCCTCCTTCGGGGGGGGCTTTTGTAGTTTCTCACGCTGGTAATTCTGCTGGTGATTTTGGTGGTGGGGTGTCTCCTGGGATGAGTGTGGCACCGTCTCCACCTGGCGTGGGGGGTCATTCAGGTGCAGGCGGACTTCAACAGTCATCCTTGACGTCAACACCTCGTCACCAAGCGAACCATCAAGCGCACGACAAGCTGGGCGTCGGTCAGTGCGCGCTCTGGCGCATCAGTCGCGCTTTCCTAAACGAAAGAGAGTACTACGTACCCGGCTCCGCGTCCATGCGCGCATTCGTCGCGTCGGCATTCCGAGCGCCGATCAATGCGCAGCTTGGTCACGAGGATACGCCCTCGTGGGCTATGGGCCTTGACTTTGATCAGCGCATCGACGTCGGCATGGCGGCAATACGTCTGCTGACCAAAGCACGCAACGCCGCTGTGGAGACGGGTCTTGTCGCCAGAAACGGGGCAGCTATCCGGAAAGAACAACCTGACAGTGCAGGGGATGTGGTCAGACATGTCGAAAACAGCAGAAAGTTGGACGGAAGTGGCGACTTCCCGCCTCTGCAGCTGGTACGCGTGACGCGCGAGGAGGACATACAGGTTGGAGACCTACTCCTAGCGCACCCGGCTCACGTCGACCCTTCGGAGTCGTTCGACTCAGCGTTGATGAACTTGCCTGGCGAATTTGGCAAGTCTTTTATACGTCAGCAAAAAAGCATCTTCTCGCGTGACCATATGGACGACCTTTCCTTCGTTGTGAAGACGGATGAGGATGGAGATTCGTACTTAAGCTTGAGCGGTGACGACGACGACGACGACGACGACGACGACGATGACGATGACGACGATGACGACGACTTCGATGACGATGACGATGAAGACGACGACGACGACGATGACGACGACGACGACGATGATGATGATGACGACGACCCATTTCTGTTCGCCGACGAGAAAGACTTAGAGAATCTGGAATCCGAATTGCATAATATGGACGCGAAAGCATTTGAAAAGAGACTTTTGGCAATCACAAAGAAACTGCAAGAAAAGAGAGGCGGTTTCGATGGTGATGACGCGCAGAACGAGGAATCACTGCGCGAGATGGACAATGCCAGGAAGATGATTAAGATGGTGAAGCGGTGGATTGAAGATAGCCAAAACTCCGGCTCACCTCAGCCTCTGCCGAAACTGATGGGCATGATGATGGCTGCCCCGGCAATAGCGGGCAGTTCAGAGCAGAGAGCAGGGTGGCAGCTCTGGGATGACCGCCGTCAAGGTGGCTTCGTCGGGGTCATGGCGGATCGGCCAAGGAGGACTGGACCGCAGATGACATTTTTTCGCAGCGTGTCTGTGATCCTCGAGCATAAGCCTGGTGTATCGTCTTCTGCCCTTCTGCTGAACTATCGTGATGCAGATGCGGACACGCTCGCACACTGGCGCAAAAGGAGAGGCAACATGGTGCAAGATACAATATCGGAGGAGGATTGCGACGATGAGGAGGCTGCGGGTGGTCAGAGGCGAGCCTCGTTGTCGTCGAAGCGAGGGCGGAAGAAGGGTGGCGGTGAGAAGGCGACGACACGCGACGAGAAGGTACCGGACAATAATGTGGATCTTGTCTACTCGGTGTTCGGGGATGCACCCATCCACAACGGCGGGCCTGTCAGGGACATGCGGTTGAACTACTTGACATCGCACAAACTTGCGACGGGTCGTGAGCTTGGCGATGGCACAGGCGTTTACATCGGCGGCGATCTTGCTGAGGCGGCGAAGCTTGTCCAGAACTCCAAGGCGCATATGGCCGATTTCTCCTTCTACGAGAACACCGCCGAGTGGCGCCCTGGACAGCTGCTTGGCGAGGTTGAGCGTGGCTACTGGATTGTCGCAAGACCTATGGGAATCAGCAAGAATGCGAATGCTGCAAAACAGCAGTCGTTGAAGACGAAGAAGGCGACTTGCAGCAA
This sequence comes from Pycnococcus provasolii, assembly GCA_938743325.2. Classification (NCBI taxonomy): domain Eukaryota; kingdom Viridiplantae; phylum Chlorophyta; class Pseudoscourfieldiophyceae; order Pseudoscourfieldiales; family Pycnococcaceae; genus Pycnococcus; species Pycnococcus provasolii. Next base: position 845,413 of record OW568870.1, on the reverse strand, counting down.
TGCCCTGTCTCGCTTGGTTTTCAGCGCACTTCCGGAGACGCCAGTGCCAACGGGAGATGAAGATCTCGGATTCAGTCCATCAGAGGAGGGTCAAGCACTGTGGCTTGCAGCACTTCGCTCGCTTGTCAATGAGGACGAAGGTGGTAGAATTGCTGGCACGGGCGGTGCGCTAGGCTTCGCCCACCTAAGTCCGCTTATATATTATCTCGCCGAAGTTGGTGCTCTTGAGTGAAGGTAGCACCTACGCACGGTGGTGCGATGTTTGTTTCATGAATGTAACCAGATTTTTACTTGTGGAAATGAATTAAAAATGATAAATTAATACATAATTTAACTTATGCGATTGGTCTCCTGTGAGATGCGACTGGCATCTTGGCGCGCGTCGATGCGAGTGTTTCAGGTGTAAGGTTCACCACCACCGCTCCGACGAAGGCGCCTTCGACGCTCTCCTCGTCGTTCACCTTCTCCGCATCAGGCGTTGGCGCCGTGAGCATGTCCTCTTCGAGTGGTACGAGCGTCGCATCTTCTGGCACCACCGGAGTCTTGTTTGATGCGCCGCCCAGGTCCGCGACAACGGCACCCCACGGATCGATGATGATCGAGTGTCCGTAGCTGAGTCGCTTGCCCGGCCAGTGCCTCCCAACCTGAGCCGCGGCGACCATGAAGCACTGATTTTCGATCGCACGGCTGCGCAGCAGGGCGTGCCAGTGTGCGCGTCCCGTCGGCACCGTGTACGCGGACGGCGCCGTGAGCACGTCCGCACCTTTCTCGAAGCGAAGGCGCTGGAACAGGTACGGGAATCGCATATCATAGCAGATGGCGAGTCCCAGACTTCCCATGGGGGTTTCGGGTACGACGTTCGCCTGGTTAGGATCACCAGGATTTGTGAAAGAGCTCTCGAGAAGCTTTGGCCCGCCGGTGGCGCTGAGGTCGACATCGAATAGGTGAATCTTGCGGTAAACGGAAGCCACCTGTCCTTGTGGGTCGATGAGCACGTGGCTGTTGTTCACCTTGTTTTTCGGCGGGTCAGAGCCTTCCATCGGAACACCGCTGTCCTCCTGCACGCCTCCCAGCGACAGCCAGACGCCGTGCTCCTTCGCCAACGACGCGTACGGCGCGACGAGCGACGCCGGGTCGCTCGCGGACATGGACGTCGCGTGTCCGTTCGACTCGCCCGGGAAGGTTCCCATGAAGCAGCAATTCTCGGGGAGGAAGATGATCTGAGAGCCGAGATGAGCGCACTTCGCGACTAAAGACGATGACGCGCGCAGATTCTCCGACGCTGAGCACGTCGTGCGCAGCTGGCAGATGGCGACTTGAGTCATTGCCATATTTGACCAGGCATCGGATGGGAAAGGATGCCCCAAAGGATTCGTAACCGTCGGATGGCGGAGGAAGGGAAACAAAAGAGGTTCGAAAATAAATAACACGAGTAACAGCCAACAGAACCCCTAACCCGAACCCTAACCCTAACCCTAACACACGACCTAATCTATACTGATCTATTCTATAGGATACGAGAACTTGCCTTTTTTTGAATTTATTTATAAAAAAGGAAAAGGTTTGCGGAGATTCCAGTCGTTACTTACATGGTATTTTTTTCTTAAGCTATTCCTTAGTCCCCAAGCGGATGAGCGGACGGCTCGCCCAGCTCGCCCAGCGTTGAGCCCACGTCGTGCGTCTTCGCGTACATCTCACCGCGAGTCTCCGAGCAACGGGCCATCGTCTTCGACGAACGACCAATCACGTCAGCCTGGAAGTAATTCGAGATGCTCGACGTGAAGGGCGCAGTCGACGCCTTGCTAGATCCCTTGCTGGCGGCGTACGTGCTGCCATTCAGCCAGATGGTTGACTGCTGAACGGAGTCCACGGAGGCGAACGTAGGCGAAACCTCGGCCATACGGACGCGAAGGCCGTCGACGTCGTCGTAGGGAAGGGCAAGTCCAGCAACCTCGCTCAGAGCACGCACAACCTCCCAGTCCTCCCGCGCACTTCCCGGCGGCGGCACTGCACGCTTCGTCCTCTGCACGCGTCCCTCGGTATTGACGTACGTTGCACCCTTCTCCGTGTACGCGGCGCCAGGCAGCACCACGTTCGCGCGGGCTGCTCCGGCGTCGCCGTGGTGGCCCTGGTAAACGACAAATGCATCCTCGGGGATGGACGCGAGCGTCGCCTCGTCGTCGGCATTCATAAGGTAGACGAATCCAGGAGCCGTGGCGATGTCAGCCTTGGGTCCCGGAACGAAGCCAAGGTCGAGTGCGGCAACCCGCCCCGCGCACTCGTGAAGCACGTTGTACCCATTCCAATCTCCCGAAACACATCCCACGTCGTTTGCCAGCTGCACGCACTTCGACAGCACGCCGTACGCGTCGGGCCGTGAGAGCACGTGAGCGCCAACGATGATGGCAGGCTTCGACGCGCCATCGAGAACGGCGCGGAACGCACTCGCGCCCGACAGCAGGTCGTCGATAGCCTTCGCGGAGTCGCCAAGGTCCTTCTTTGGGTACGTCAGGTCAACGTCAGGTCCCACGGAGGCCACGGGCACGCAGTCGTACACGGCGGAGCGGCGCAGCCTAGAGTTCAGCAGCGGCGCCTCCTTTCTCAAGTCCGTGCCGACGAGCAGAATTGCGTCAGCCTCCTCGATGCGCTCGAGCGTGGAGTTGAATACATAGCTGCTGCGAACGTCGGCAGCGTCGCTGCTCGGGGTGACACCCTCAACCTGAAGGTTCTGCCCGTCGTACATTGCCATGAGGTCCTTGAGCGCGCAGATGCTCTCGGCGTCCGCGAGCTTGCCCGCCACTGCCATGAGCTTCGTCGACGGCGTCGAGCGAAGGCCATGCGCGGCCGCCTCGAGCGCATCCTTCCACGTCGCCTTGCGCAGGGGTGCACCCTTCTCGCCGCGAACGTACGGTGCGTCGAGACGCTGCCGCCTCAGGCCGTCGTACGAGAAGCGTCCTCGGTCTCCGATCCACTCCTCGTTCACGGACTCGTTGAGGCGAGGCACGATACGCATCACCTCGTGCCCTCTCGCATCGACGCGGATGGACGCGCCAATGCCGTCGGTGGCGTCGACGGACTCCGTCGGACGCAGCTCCCACGAGCGCGCGGTGAATGCGTACGGCTTTGACGTGAGCGCGCCGACGGGGCAGAGGTCGATAACGTTCCCGCTCATCTCGCTCGTCAGCGCCTTTTCGAGGTACGTGCCGATCTCCGCGCTTCCTCCACGCCCAGTCACGCCGAGGTCGTGCACACCTGCCACCTCCGTGGCAAAGCGCACGCAGCGCGTGCAGTGGATGCACCGCGTCATGACCGTCTTGACGAGAGGTCCGAGGTTCTTGTCCTCGACGGCACGCTTCTCCTCGACGAAGCGCCCACGATCACTTCCGTACGCCATGGACATGTCCTGAAGGTCGCACTCACCACCTTGGTCGCAGATGGGGCAGTCGAGAGGGTGGTTCGCGAGGAGGAACTCCATGACGCCCTCTCGCGCCTTCTTGACGAGCGGTGTTTCCGTGTGGATTTGCATACCTGGCATGATGGGCATCGCGCAGCTGGCGACGGGCTTTGGGCTTTTCGTCACCTCGACGAGGCACATGCGGCAGTTTCCTGCGATGGAGAGTCGCTGGTGGTAGCAGAATCGCGGCACGTCCACTCCCGCGGCGTCGCACGCCTGCATGACGCTGACACCCTTGGGCACTTGCACGCTCTCACCGTTGACGAACACCTATTGGTGGAGAAACAAAAAGGGGTTGAGTTGAAGTGGTGTGAGCGAAGAAGGCTTTGAAACGGCGTCGCTATTTTTTTTTGTTTTTTTTTCTCTCTCTCTCTCTCTCTCGTGTCTGAGTGAAGTCCCAAAAGAATTGTCCAGGTATTCCTGAATGCCTTTGTTTACGTCACGCCAGCGCGTCCGCACTTACCACAAGCAGACACTCAACTCAACACCCCCTCCCTCGCCGGCCCATTTAAAGTCCCGTCGCCCCAAGAAGACGCAGGAAGACGCAAAGCCAACGCAACGCAAAGCAAGTAGGCCCAACCCAACCCAACAACCCAAGCCCAATACAACAAGAAAACAAGCCACAAACCACAAGCCAACGTGAACGTGAACGTACCTCAACCGGCGGTGGTTCTTCCGGTGCGACCGCTGCAGCAGCTGCAGGTGTCGCTGACGACGCCGAGGACGACGCTGACGAAGACAACGTACGCACAAGTGCATGATTATGGATCCCCCCAAGAAGAGGTGCTGTGGATCCTCCAACAAGGAGGGACGCAAGGGATGCACGACATGATGCACGACACCACATGGACCCTAAGGCGACGGACATGACGCTGACGCGTGAGAAAAACCCTCTTGGAATGATGTTGCGTCGGCGTCGTCACCCACCTCCACCTGGGGCCTTGGCCTCAGGAGGGATCCCATGGATGGATGCAAGGCTTCTTCGGGATCCACTCTGAAACGGAAAAACATAACTAGGGAAAAACACTCTTGAAAAACCTGTCTTTTGGGGGTTTGGGTTTGGTGGTTTGGGGGTTGGGCTTGTTTGGGGGTTGGGTTTGTTTGGGGGTTGGGATTGGGGTTTGGGATTTTCCTTCCTCAGTGGCTCTGGGTTGCGGCGCCGACGTCCATTTCAACATTTCCGCAGTTTCATTTATTGTATTTCACAAAAGTACGTCAAGCAATGGACGACAACAACATTCATGATGTGTCTCCTGGGGTCCCTGTAGTAGCTGCTGTAGTGGACAAAAACCTTGACGTAGTTGATGTTGAAAACAACAAGGAGGAGGATGAAGATGCCCTGGACGATGATCCTTCAGAAGGACAACCAGCATGTTTCTTATCACAACCACAGATTAAACCTCTATGCGAAATATGCCGATTGGAAACATACAAGTACACATGTCCCGCGTGCTTAATTAAAACGTGCTGTCTGACGTGCATCAACGCTCACAAAGCAACGACGAAATGCAACGGCAAGAGAAATCGAGCAGAATATGCACCCATGGAATCCATGAATACAACAACACTCCTTAGTGACTACGCACTACTTGAAGAGTCCGCGAGGGCCGCGCAGAGAGCCAGGCGGACAGCGTCGGCGATGGCTGCAAGCGCGCCCAGACCCACGCTACCACCCGCGCTGCACCACCTGCAAAAAACAGCGGAAAAACACGGTGTCGACCTGTGCTTCATGCAGCCGGGCATGTCGCGGAGAAAAAATAACTCGACGCGTGTATACAACAATTCCAGTGGGGGTGGCGGTGGACGTCGCGGAGGGAGAGGCGGGGGACGTGGACGTGGAAGTGGCGGACGGGCGGGACGAGCTGCAGACGCTTCGGATTCCGCGCGAATCGAGTGGCACGTCGAGTGGCGATTCCAGGACGTCAAGGACACAAATGGAGACGTCGTCGTACGCGTCGACAACGCCGTGCCCGAAAACACAACCATGTTATCGGCACTGAACGCGCACGTATCGAGCGGCACGGACGACGCACGGGTTCAAGGTGCCGCTGCGCGCGCGGAGCTCAAGTCGTACGCCGGCGAGAAACGAAACGTGCGCCTTCTGCTTGAGGGTCTGCTCGACGCGCCTTCCGCAGACGTTCACGTCGCGACTCCTGGAGGACCCGTTTTGTCGTCGCCCGTCGACGAGACGCGAACGCTGCGCGACGCGCTGAGTGGCCACCGCATCGTCGAACATCCCGTCTTTTTCGTCTCCGTTGAGCGAGACACGTCTCCTCAGGACTAAGACCGTTCAATGAGTAATTGCTTGTACATTACTTTACCTTGTCCAACGGTCGTCTAGTTTGACCATTCAGCATTTACCCAAAGGAGAAGAAGGGTTATTATTTACTGGCGTAACTATTTAGGTACATATATACTTTTCGAGCTTGAATGCTGACATGTCGGAAGGTAATGCGCCCGGACGCTTCGTGATGGTTCCGTGGTGGACGCGAAACTTCGTCTCGTTGCGCACGTCCTCTGCATACTTTTCCAGTGCGACGGAGACGGCGGTGAACGCGAGCGTGTACTGATGCAGGTCGTCTATGTGAACGATTTTCGACTCCTCTGTCTCACTTCCGTTCCCGAAGCTGAAAGGCGCTGTCGTGTCTGCCGGCTGAGCCCTGAACAGCACGTAGCTCTGACCTATGGCAGGCAAGTCGAGGTGTATGAACGGCGCGACTATGTCCACGTCGCACAGCGCTTCTTCTGCCGTCTCCCTTCTTGCCCCGTCCGCTGTCGACTCACCGAGCTCCATGAATCCGGCGGGTACCGTCCAGAGCCCCTTGCATGGTTCGTTGGCGCGCTTGACCAATAGGATCTTTTCGTACGAGTCGTCACATGCGACGATGGTTCCGACGACCATTTTCGGGTTGACGTAGTGCACTTGCGCACACGCGGAGTTCGTGCATACCGCCCTTAGTCGATCCTCCGTCGGCGGGATGGCTTGCATAGTGGGTGCGCCACATGACGAGCAGAATTTCACCCAAGGCGTACCTTTATCCCGCGTCGAGGATGATGAGGAGGAGGAGGATGCCGACACGACACAGGACCGCCTAAATGTACCATTACCACCACCATGATATGTTACTGTGCGTCTTCTTCTGTCACCACACAAATGCTGCACACACGTACTATTAATAGTACTATGTGATAAAGGGTCTCTCCCAGGTGGGAGACCACCACGTGAGGCCCAGCCCGCACATGGTGTTTTCAGCTTCATGAGCCTACCCAGACGGGCGTGGTGGTGCGGATCCAGATGGCGCGCGAGCATCATGATGACGGGAAGAATGTGGAAAATGGGGGGGGGGGAGGGAGGAGGGGAAACGAAATCAAAATCTAGGGTTACAGAGAAACCCTAACATATGATCCAAACTGTGCCCTCGTGATCTGTTTGAATTGCTTGCAGGCAGTAAAAGTAAAGTGTGCACTGCACTGTGTTGTGTATTGTGTTGTTTTTGTGAAAAAAAAATGCGCCAAAACACAACTCCTGAAAACATGAAAAAAAAACATGAAAAAACATGAAAAAAACATGAAAAAAATGGTTTTTTTGCGTTGCAAAAATCTGAGCTTGACGAAGGACTTACGACGAGAAGCGTCCCTAGATTAAAGATTAAAGAGGCGCAGCAGGTCGGCGGCGCAGCAAGGAAATCTGAAAATCCTCTGCATGCATTTTATCCTGCGAGTTCGCGCCTTCTCGTCGCCGTTCGATAGACTATCGATATCGATCGATGATGGCGCATTTTCGCATTTTCTTACGATTGCCGATGGCGATGGCGATTGAGATTCGAGACGCAAGCTTGATGCTTTGACGCTCGCGAGATCGAGATGCCACCGAGTCACCGACATGCATCATCGCCACCACCACAGCACACGGAGACCCTCGTCCCTCCCATGCATCGCGGCCGACCCACGCACGGGTCCCGCCCTAACCAACCCACATCATCGCAACGCATCGCCCTCCCATTGGAGGTTGCGTGCGCTAGGAACTACGTCTCCGTCGCTCAAACATCGCTCAAACAAACGCGACGATGACGATCCCGACAACTCCTCGAGCAAAAACGAAAACGATCGAGGATTCCGTCCGTCGAACGAAAACCGCAGCTTAAGGCGCCAAGGGACGGTTCGAGCGAAGGTTTCGACACCTACATACTCGAGGCCGGCCCCTTGCCCAGTTTTCTTGCTTGAAAGCTGTTCTTGGGCCCTTCCCAGTTACTGCGTTGCGTGTACAACAAACACCACCTTGTAGATACACACGCGAGTCCCTTGGAGCCTTATTATCTCCGCCATCACGTCGTGCCCCGCTGGTGGTCCCGTCCCGGCCTGCACTTATTAGGGCAAACCTCGGGGAGTGGCGAGTGGCCCCTGTAGTCATGGTGGACACTCCGCCCGTGCCTGCGTCGGGAGGCCTGCTGCGCGAAGGCGCCGTCGTCGCGCTGCGCGGCGCTGGTGGACGCGTGTATCGCGTGCGCCGGCCAGCTGGGGAGTCGGCGGCGTCGCCAAGGGGGGGCGACGAAGACGACGCTGCCGCACCCGTGCTCGAGCTGGGGCCCGCGTCGACTGCTGACGGTGGCGGATACGCAGCTCTCGAGGACCCGGCGTGTCACCTCGTCGTGGTTGCGCGCGGCCAGTTCTTTGGATTCTACAGCGAACACGCGTACGGCAGATATCTGCAAGGCGCAAGGCACCTGTCGTCGCCACATGCGCGCATCGCCTTCTACAGCCGCCTGTGCGGCGTGTGGGAGCAGTGGGAGGTGCGCCACATACGAGGGGCTGGACCTAGTGCCGTCGAGCTGTCGCCACGAAGACTGCCGCAGGCCAAGCTGAAGGTGGATCTGCTGTTTGTGCCCGACTCGCTGCTAAGCAGTCCACGAAGAGCGTCCCCGCCGCCAGCCTTGCGTTATGCCGACGACGACGACGAACGGCACCGTGTGAATCGAATCGAATACGACGCCGCGCCTGTGCCGCCGGCACGAACGCCGAGCCCGCCACCGCCACGAAGGCGTGTGGAGCTGCAGCCGGCGCCTGAGCAGATCAGAATAAGAACAGCGCCGGAACAGCCCAGCCCACCGCGCGACGGCGCGGAACCTCTCGAGCTCTCGATGAACTTGCTGAGAGGTTTTGCCACACGCTACACCGCAAATACTATCGGGCAGACGGGACACGCCAGCGCCGCGGCGATCGACGCGAGCCAAGGAGAGCACGCGACACTACTGAACCGCGCCATCGTGCGGCTGGAATCCTCGCTGCTCACGCAGGCTGTAAGTGCTTGGCGTCGCGGGGTCGCAATGGAGGCAAGGCGCGCACGCCAACGCAGCAGGCTCCTTCGCCGCCGACGACGACGCGCGGTGATGGACGCATGGAAGGAAGAGGTGCGATTGTCGCGCCGAGGCCTCTCGTCTTTTGGTCGTGCGGCAGCCCGCATCGCCCAGCTGCACGCGGCGAAGGCTCTAGATCGCTGGCGCGGTGCAGTCGCGGAGCGCAGGGCGCGCGCGAGAACAATGCGTCGCGCTATTGCGCGTATGCGCAATCGCCTTGCACGCCTTGCCTTTGCACAATGGCAAGCGCAGATAGCCGCTCGAGCCATGGAAAAGCAAAAGGCCATGCGCGTGCTGTCTCGTATGCGACTGCGCGCGGCACACCTTGCGTGGAATGCTTGGCTCGACGTCGTCTTTGAGGCTCGACGTCGCCGTGCAGTGCTCGGTGCGGCACTTGCGCGCATGACGAAACGCGGCATGGCACAGTCATTTGACGCTTGGCTCGAGAGCATCGAAAGGAAAAAAGAAAATCTTCGCGCGAGCCGCGCACGGCGTGCACGGATGGAACGCGCACTCCGGCACATGATGAATCGCAGCCTATCTTTCGCATTTTCTTCATGGGCCAGCGCATGGAGAGATACAAAACGAAGACGAGGTGTACTTCGCGCTGCCATCACACGAATGAGAAACCAGACGCTAACGGCAGCTCTTGGAGGCTGGCGCGCAAACTTCCTCCGAATGCGTCGAAATCGCCAAATAGCCCTTCGCGTCGTCCAGCGCGTGCTTGTACAAGCACTCGACAACTGGCAAACTTGGCTGTATCTCATAAAGCATCGTCGCACACTGTTGGCTCGTGCGCTATCGGCATTGCATAACCGTACCATATTCAGGGCGATGGCGACATGGCATGAAACTGTATTGCACATGACGGCACAACGCGCCCTGCTCGCGAGAACGATGGAGAAAATTCGAAGAATGAACGTATTGGCGGCTTGGAATAGCTGGGTTGATGCGATTAATGGTATCGTGTATCAGCGCGGAATCCTGCGTAAGGCGGTAGGTCGCATGGCGAATCGGAGCATTCAGATGGCATTCGCATCGTGGTTTGATTCAGCGACAGAAATGCGTCGCCATCGAGACCTCAGTCGTCGAGTCTTAATGCGCATGCTACATGCGAAGTTGAGCATGCTCTTCCTGCTCTGGCGAGAACGAACGCTTGATCTAAAGCGAAAAGGCGTGCTACTCGAGCGCGCCGTACTATCGATAAGAAATCGCGTCGCCTTTGCAGCATATCACACATGGCTCGATTGGACTGCCCATATTCGCTTCCAGCGCTTCGCTGGCCGCAAGGCGGCGGCCGCCTTCGCGAATCGCACGAGCCGAATGGCGTTCCGCCGCTGGCTTGAGGTTGTGAAGCAGACGGAAGATCAGCGTCGCTTACTCGTCAAGGCGGTGTCGCGCATGCGCATCGTGGCGTGTGCTGCGTCTCTACGCCGATGGCAATACTACATGGAGGAGCGTGCAAGTAAGCGTGCGATGGCGCGCAAGGTGATGGGCCGATTGCGCAATCGTCGGCTACACATGAGCTTTGCACGATGGGAAGAAGCTTGGCGCACAGTGCGACGCGAGCGCGAGGTGGTCGAGCGCGTGCTCGGTCGCATCGGAAATCGCGTGTTGAGCATGGGCTTCCTCAGCTGGGTCGACTACGTGATGGACTGTCGTGAGCAGGCGAAGGAGCGCGTGAAGGCTGACAAGGCGATGCGCCACATGTTGAACCAGAATATAAGTCGCGCGTTCGGTCAGTGGTATGACGTGTGGTCAACGGTGAGGCGGCAGAAGGCGCTCGTTCGTCGCGTGCTCGGCAAGGTCATGCAGCGTAGCATGTCACTGGGCTTTTCGACGTGGATGACGTATGTATCGCTCGCGAAGGAGGCGCGCGCCGAGAAGGAGGCTCGTCGAAGAAAACTTGACAAGGCTCTGCGGCGCATGCGGAATCGGCTTGCTGGCGCAGCATATGAGCGCTGGTGGGAGGCGACGCAGGTGCTTCGATCGCAGCGTGCACGTCTTAAGCAGGCATTGATGCGTCTCATTAATCGAGTACAAGCCTTCGCGTTTGACGCGTGGGTTGCGCAGAGCAACCGTCTCCGCTTCCAGCGCTTCGCTGGCCGCAAGGCGGCGGCCGCCTTCGCGAATCGCACGAGCCGAATGGCGTTCCGCCGCTGGCTTGAGGTTGCGCAGCGGATGGAAGATCAGCGTCGCTTACTCGTCAAGGCGGTGTCGCGCATGCGCATCGTAGCGTGTGCTGCGTCTCTGCGCCGATGGCAAGACTACATGGAGGAGCGTGCAAGTAAGCGTGCGATGGCGCGCAAGGTGATGGGCCGATTGCGCAATCGTCGGCTACACATGAGCTTTGCACGATGGGAAGAAGCTTGTCGCGCAGTGCGACGCGAGCGCGAGGTGGTCGAGCGCGTGCTCGGTCGCATCGGAAATCGCGTGTTGAGCATGGGCTTCCTCAGCTGGGTCGACTACGTGATGGACTGTCGTGAGCAGGCGAAGGAGCGCGTGAAGGCTGACAAGGCGATGCGCCACATGTTGAACCAGAATATAAGTCGCGCGTTCGGTCAGTGGTATGACGTGTGGTCAACGGTGAGGCGGCAGAAGGCGCTCGTTCGTCGCGTGCTCGGCAAGGTCATGCAGCGTAGCATGTCACTGGGCTTTTCGACGTGGATGACGTATGTATCGCTCGCGAAGGAGGCGCGCGCCGAGAAGGAGGCTCGTCGAAGAAAACTTGACAAGGCTCTGCGGCGCATGCGGAATCGGCTTGCTGGCGCAGCATATGAGCGCTGGTGGGAGGCGACGCAGGTGCTTCGATCGCAGCGTGCACGTCTTAAGCAGGCATTGATGCGTCTCATTAATCGAGTACAAGCCTTCGCGTTTGACGCGTGGGTTGCGCAGAGCAACCGTCTCCGCTTCCAGCGCTTCGCTGGCCGCAAGGCGGCGGCCGCCTTCGCGAATCGCACGAGCCGAATGGCGTTCCGCCGCTGGCTTGAGGTTGCGCAGCGGATGGAAGATCAGCGTCGCTTACTCGTCAAGGCGGTGTCGCGCATGCGCATCGTGGCGTGTGCTGCGTCTCTGCGCCGATGGCAAGACTACATGGAGGAGCGTGCAAGTAAGCGTGCGATGGCGCGCAAGGTGATGGGCCGATTGCGCAATCGTCGGTTACACATGAGCTTTGCACGATGGGAAGAAGCTTGGCGCACAGTGCGACGCGAGCGCGAGGTGGTCGAGCGCGTGCTCGGTCGCATCGGAAATCGCGTGTTGAGCATGGGCTTCCTCAGCTGGGTCGACTACGTGATGGACTGTCGTGAGCAGGCGAAGGAGCGCGTGAAGGCTGACAAGGCGATGCGCCACATGTTGAACCAGAATATAAGTCGCGCGTTCGGTCAGTGGTATGACGTGTGGTCAACGGTGAGGCGGCAGAAGGCGCTCGTTCGTCGCGTGCTCGGCAAGGTCATGCAGCGTAGCATGTCACTGGGCTTTTCGACGTGGATGACGTATGTATCGCTCGCGAAGGAGGCGCGCGCCGAGAAGGAGGCTCGTCGAAGAAAACTTGACAAGGCTCTGCGGCGCATGCGGAATCGGCTTGCTGGCGCAGCATATGAGCGCTGGTGGGAGGCGACGCAGGTGCTTCGATCGCAGCGTGCACGTCTTAGACAGGCTGCATTGCGCATGATGAAACGTGCTCAAGCCTTCGCGTTTGACGCGTGGGTTGCGCAGAGCAACCGTCTCCGCTTCCAGCGCTTCGCTGGCCGCAAGGCGGCGGCCGCCTTCGCGAATCGCACGAGCCGAATGGCGTTCCGCCGCTGGCTTGAGGTTGTGCAGCAGATGGAAGACCAACGCGCGAAGCTGACCAAGGCCATCGCACGTATCGCTCTCGTGGCGGCGTATGCCGCAATGACGCGCTGGCGTGAGGTGGTCGCGACGAACAACAACCGACGCACGCTGCTTCGCAAGGCGGCGGGTCGTCTGCTGTACCGCCAGCAGCGTCTCGCGTTCGCGAAGTGGTACGAGCTCTGGACGACAGTGAAGCGCCAGAAGGCGGTGGCGAGCAAGGTGCTGTCAAAGGTGCTTAAGCGCGAGATGGCACAGGGCTTCGAGCTGTGGATGGAGTGGTTGATCGACCTGAAGGAGTACCGCATCGCGGAGGCTGATCGCCGCGCGAAGAAGGACAAGGCACTTCGTCACATCATATATCGTGGTCAGGGTGCGGCGTTCTTCCGCTGGCACGACATCTACGTACAGCATAAGCGTCAGCGCTTGGTTGTGCAGCGTACGCTGATGAAGGTGGCAAAGCGCGAGATGGCGCACGGTTTCGAGCAGTGGGTGGAGTGGCTGATCGACTTGAGGGAATACCAAGAGGCTGAGGAGAAGCGCCGTGCTCAGAAGAACAAGGCGCTGCGTCACATGCTGAACCGCGCGTTGAGCATGTCGTTCGGTCGCTGGTACGACGCGGCATCCGCGCTGCGCCAGCAACGCGCCAAGGTGGAAAAGTCTCTTCTTCGCCTGAAGAATCGAGAGATGTACGGCGCATGGAGCGCGTGGCTGTCTGCCACCGAGAAGCTGCGTAATCAACGAGCGAGGGTGGACAAGTCGCTGCGTCGTCTCAAGAACCGTGCGTTGTACGGCGCGTGGGGCGCGTGGCAATCAGCGACCGTGCAGCTGCGCGAGCAACGCGCGAAGCTGACCAAGGCGATTGGACGTATCAAGCTCGTGGCGATCTTCGCGGGATTCAACCAGTGGCGCTCGGTGATCGAGGCGGATAAATCGCGCAAGGCTCTGCTTCGCAAGGCGGCGGGGCGTCTGCTGTACCGTCAGCAGCGTCTCGCGTTTGCGCAGTGGTACGACATGCTTGTGACGACGAAGCGCCAGCGGGCAGTCGTGAGCAAGGTGCTGTCGAAGGTGCTTAAGCGCGAGATGGCGCAGGGCTTCGAGCTGTGGATGCAGTGGATCGAGTCATTGAAGGCGCACCGCGTGGCGGAGGAGAAGCGCCGCGCGAGGAAGAACAAGGCATTGAGAAAAATGATGAACAGGAAATTGAGTATAGCATTCATGTCTTGGATGGAAACCTACATCGAATCGACTAGGCGTCGAGAGATCGTGCGCAAAATGTTGATGAAGGTTCTGAATCGCGAGACAAGCCTAGCCTTCACAGGCTGGTTCGTGAATGTGCAGCATCTGAGTGAGCAGCGAGCAAAGGTGGACAAGTCGCTGCGTCGTCTCAAGAACCGTGCGCTGTACGGCGCGTGGGGCGCGTGGCAATCAGCGACCGTGCAGCTGCGCGAGCAACGCGCGAAGCTGACCAAGGCGATTGGACGTATCAAGCTCGTGGCGATCTTCGCGGGATTCAACCAGTGGCGCTCGGTGATCGAGGCGGATAAATCGCGCAAGGCTCTGCTTCGCAAGGCGGCGGGGCGTCTGCTGTACCGTCAGCAGCGTCTCGCGTTTGCGCAGTGGTACGACATGCTTGTGACGACGAAGCGCCAGCGGGCAGTCGTGAGCAAGGTGCTGTCGAAGGTGCTTAAGCGCGAGATGGCGCAGGGCTTCGAGCTATGGCTGGAGTATGTTCTTCTGCTTCAGGCGGCACGGCAAGCGGAGTCAGAGCGCCGTGCTCAGAAGAACAAGGCTCTTCGCCATATGATCAACCGTGGTCTCAGTATGGCTTTCCGTCGCTGGAACGAAGCGGCGACTGCTTTGCGTCAGCAGCGAGCAAAGGTGGACAAGTCGCTGCGTCGTCTCAAGAACCGTGCGTTGTACGGCGCGTGGGGCGCGTGGCTGTCTGCCACCGTGCAGCTACGCGAGCAACGCGCGAAGCTGACCAAGGCGATTGGACGTATCAAGCTCGTGGCGATCTTCGCGGGATTCAACCAGTGGCGCTCGGTGATCGAGGCGGATAAATCGCGCAAGGCTCTGCTTCGCAAGGCGGCGGGGCGTCTGCTGTACCGTCAGCAGCGTCTCGCGTTCGCCCAGTGGTACGACATGCTTGTGACGACGAAGCGCCAGCGGGCAGTCGTGAGCAAGGTGCTGTCGAAGGTGCTTAAGCGCGAGATGGCGCAGGGCTTCGAGCTATGGCTGGAGTATGTTCTTCTGCTTCAGGCGGCACGGCAAGCGGAGTCAGAGCGCCGTGCTCAGAAGAACAAGGCTCTTCGCCATATGATCAACCGTGGTCTCAGTATGGCTTTCCGTCGCTGGAACGAAGCGGCGACTGCTTTGCGTCAGCAGCGAGCAAAGGTGGACAAGTCGCTGCGTCGTCTCAAGAACCGTGCGATGTACGGCGCGTGGGGCGCGTGGCAATCAGCGACCGAGCAGCTACGCGAGCAACGCGCGAAGCTGACCAAGGCCGTCGCACGCATCGCTCTCGTGGCGGCGTATGCCGCAATGACGCGCTGGCGCGAGGTGGTCGCGACGAACAATGACCGCCGAGCCCTTCTGCGGAAGGCGGCGGGGCGTCTATTGCACCGTCACCAGCGTCTCGCGTTCGCGCAGTGGCATGACATGCTTGTGACGACGAAGCGCCAGCGCGCGGTGGTGAGCAAGGTGCTGTCGAAGGTGGTGAAGCGCGAGATGGCGCAGGGCTTCGAGCTGTGGACGGAGTATATCGAGTCATTGAAGGCGCACCGCGTGGCGGAGGAGAAGCGCCGTGCTCAGAAGAACAAGGCGCTGCGTCACATGCTGAACCGTGCTCTCGCGCTTCCGTTCCAGCGTTGGTCGGACATCTGGAAAACACACAAGCGTCAGCGCATGGTCGTGCAGCGCACACTGATGAAGGTGGTGAAGCGCGAGATGGCGCAGGGCTTCGAGCTGTGGATGGAGTATTTGGTCAACCTGAAGGAGTACCGCATCGCTAAGGCTGAGCGTCGCGCGAAGAAGAACAAGGCGCTGCGTCACATGCTGAACAGCGCGTTGAGCATGTCGTTCGGCCGCTGGTACGAGGCGACCATGGCGCTCCGCGAGCAGCGTGCGAAGCTGACCAAGGCCATCGCACGTATCGCTCTCGTGGCGGCGTATGCCGCAATGACGCGCTGGCGCGAGGTGGTCGCGACGAACAATGACCGCCGAGCCCTTCTGCGGAAGGCGGCGGGGCGTCTATTGCACCGTCACCAGCGTCTCGCGTTCGCGCAGTGGTATGACATGCTTGTGACGACGAAGCGCCAGCGCGCGGTGGTGAGCAAGGTGCTGTCGAAGGTGGTGAAGCGCGAGATGGCGCAGGGCTTCGAGCTGTGGACGGAGTATATCGAGTCATTGAAGGCGCACCGCGTGGCGGAGGAGAAGCGCCGTGCTCAGAAGAACAAGGCGCTGCGTCACATGCTGAACCGTGCTCTCGCGCTTCCGTTCCAGCGTTGGTCGGACATCTGGAAAACACACAAGCGTCAGCGCATGGTCGTGCAGCGCACACTGATGAAGGTGGTGAAGCGCGAGATGGCGCAGGGCTTCGAGCTGTGGATGGAGTATTTGGTCAACCTGAATGAGTATCGCATTGCAAAAGCTGAGCGCCGTGCGAAGAAGAACAAGGCGCTGCGTTACATGCTAAACCGCGCGTTGAGCATGTCGTTCGGCCGCTGGTACGAAGCGGCGACTGCTTTACGTGAGCAGCGAGCAAAGGTAGACAAGTCGCTGCGTCGTCTGAAGAACCGTGCGATGTACGGCGCGTGGAGCGCGTGGCTGTCTGCCACCGAGAAGCTGCGCGAGCAACGCGCGAAGCTGACCAAGGCCATCGCACGCATCGCTCTCGTGGCGGCGTATGCCGCAATGACGCGCTGGCGCGAGGTGGTCGCGACGAACAATGACCGCCGAGCCCTTCTGCGGAAGGCGGCAGGACGTCTGCTGTACCGTCACCAGCGTCTCGCGTTCGCGCAATGGCATCATATGTGGATTAGAGTTAAACACCAACGCGCGGTTGTGAGAAAAGTGCTATCAAAGGTGCTCAAGAGGGAGATGGCGCAGGGCTTCGAAGCATGGCTTGAGTACATTCTGATGCTGCAGGCAGCTTTGCAAACAAGAGAGAATCGCCGAGCGAGAAAAAACAAGGCACTGCGTCACATGCTGAACCGTGCGTTGAGCATGTCGTTCCGCCGCTGGTACGATGCGGCATCCGCGCTACGCCAGCAACGCGCCAAGGTGGACAAGTCGCTGCGTCGTCTCAAGAACCGTGCGTTGTACGGCGCGTGGAGCGCGTGGCTGTCTGCCACCGAGAAGCTGCGCGAGCAACGCGCGAAGCTGACCAAGGCCGTCGCGCGTATCGCTCTCGTGGCGGCGTATGCCGCAATGACGCGCTGGCGTGAGGTGGTCGCGACGAACAACAACCGACGCACGCTGCTTCGCAAGGCGGCGGGTCGTCTGCTGTACCGCCAGCAGCGTCTCGCGTTCGCGAAGTGGTACGAGCTCTGGACGACAGTGAAGCGCCAGAAGGCGGTGGTGAGCAAGGTGCTGTCAAAGGTGCTTAAGCGCGAGATGGCACAGGGCTTCGAGCTGTGGATGGAGTGGTTGATCGACCTGAAGGAGTACCGCATCGCGGAGGCTGATCGCCGCGCGAAGAAGGACAAGGCACTTCGTCACATCATATATCGTGGTCAGAGTGCAGCGTTCTTCCGCTGGCACGACATCTACGTACAGCATAAGCGTCAGCGCTTGGTTGTGCAGCGTACGCTGATGAAGGTGGCAAAGCGCGAGATGGCGCAGGGCTACGAGGCGTGGGTGGAGTGGCTGATCGACTTGAGGGAATACCAAGAGGCTGAGGAGAAGCGCCGTGCTCAGAAGAACAAGGCGCTGCGTCACATGCTGAACCGTGCTCTCGCCCTTCCGTTCCAGCGATGGTCGGATATCTGGAAAACACACAAGCGACAGCGCTTGGTTGTGCAGCGCACACTGATGAAGGTGGCTAAGCGCGAGATGGCGCAGGGATTCGAGACATGGGTTGACTTTATACAGGCATTAAAGGATATCCGAGCTGAAAAAGAAAGAAAACTCGTGAAAATGGAACGAATTGTGTTGCACATGCAGAATCGTTTCATTTCGATTGCTTTCGTCAATTGGTATCACGTGTACGACAGAATGCGCAATCATAGGGCGATTGTTAGACGTGTTTTGCTCAAGGTGACTAATCGAGAACTAAGCGAAAGTGTGGTATCGTGGATCAAATATGTCGAGATAGTTTGTGCAGCTCGCGAGCAAAAAGAGCACAGACGCCGACAGAAGAACAAGGCTCTCCGTCATATGATCAACCGTGGTCTCAGTATGGCTTTCGGCCGCTGGAACGATGCGGCATCCGCGCTACGCCAGCAACGCGCCAAGGTGGACAAGTCGCTGCGTCGTCTCAAGAACCGTGCGTTGTACGGCGCGTGGAGCGCGTGGCTGTCTGCCACCGAGAAGCTGCGCGAGCAACGCGCGAAGCTGACCAAGGCCATCGCGCGTATCGCTCTCGTGGCGGCGTATGCCGCAATGACGCGCTGGCGCGAGGTGGTCGCGACGAACAACAACCGACGCACGCTGCTTCGCAAGGCGGCGGGTCGTCTGCTGTACCGCCAGCAGCGTCTCGCGTTCGCGAAGTGGTACGAGCTCTGGACGACAGTGAAGCGCCAGAAGGCGGTGGCGAGCAAGGTGCTGTCAAAGGTGCTTAAGCGCGAGATGGCACAGGGCTTCGAGCTGTGGATGGAGTGGTTGATCGACCTGAAGGAGTACCGCATCGCGGAGGCTGATCGCCGCGCGAAGAAGGACAAGGCACTTCGTCACATCATATATCGTGGTCAGAGTGCAGCGTTCTTCCGCTGGCACGACATCTACGTACAGCATAAGCGTCAGCGCTTGGTTGTGCAGCGTACGCTGATGAAGGTGGCAAAGCGCGAGATGGCGCAGGGCTACGAGGCGTGGGTGGAGTGGCTGATCGACCTGAGGGAGTTCCGTGTCGCTGAAGAGAAGCGCCGTGCTCAGAAGAACAAGGCGCTGCGTCACATGCTGAACCGCGCGTTGAGCATGTCGTTCGGTCGCTGGTACGACGCGGCATCCGCGCTGCGCCAGCAACGCGCCAAGGTGGACAAGTCGTTGCGTCGTCTCAAGAACCGTGCGATGTACGGCGCGTGGGGAGCTTGGGTGGAGCAGTCGGCTCAATTACGTCGTTCACGGTTGATGTCCGGCAGGGCTTTGCGTTCCTTGATCAATCGTCAGCTCAATATGTCTTGGATGCGATGGGTGGAAGTTGTTGCTGTGCGTCGTGAAGAACGCTCGAAGCTCGAAAAGGCGATTAGTCGGATTGCGCTTGTGGGAGCGTACGCGGCGTTGAATCGTTGGCGCGAAGTGTGGACCACAATGAAAACACAACGATCTCTGTTGCGCAAAGCGGCAGGTCGAATTGTGTTCCGTCAGCAACGGATGGCATTTGCACAATGGCAACACGTTTGGACTATGCTCAAACATCAACGACTTGTTGTCACGAAAGCATTAGCTCGAGTAATGAAGCGACAAATGGCTCAGGGCTACGAGGCGTGGGTGGAGTGGCTCACAGATCTGAAGGAGTACCGCATCGCTGAGGCTGATCGCCGCGCGAAGAAGAACAAGGCGTTGCGTCACATGCTGAACCGCGCGTTGAGCATGTCGTTCGGCCGGTGGTACGAGGCGGCGTCAGCTCTGAAGCGTCAGCGCCTGATTCTGCAGCGTGCTCTTGTGAAGGTGGCTAAGCGCGAGATGGCGCAGGGCTACGAGGCGTGGGTGGAGTGGCTCACAGATCTGAAGGAGTACCGCATCGCTGAGGCTGATCGCCGCGCGAAGAAGAACAAGGCGTTGCGTCACATGCTGAACCGCGCGTTGAGCATGTCGTTCGGCCGGTGGTACGAGGCGGCGTCAGCTCTGAAGCGTCAGCGCCTGATTCTGCAGCGTGCTCTTGTGAAGGTGGCTAAGCGCGAGATGGCGCAGGGCTACGAGGCGTGGGTGGAGTGGCTGGTCGACCTGAAGGAGTACCGCATCGCTGAGGCCGATCGCCGCGCGAAGAAGAACAAGGCGTTGCGTTACATGCTGAACCGCGCGTTGAGCATGTCGTTCGGCCGCTGGTACGAGGCGGCGTCAGCTCTGAAGCGTCAGCGCCTGATTCTGCAGCGTGCTCTTGTGAAGGTGGCTAAGCGCGAGATGGCTCAGGGCTACGAGGCGTGGGTGGAGTGGCTCACAGATCTGAAGGAGTACCGCATCGCTGAGGCCGATCGCCGAGCGAAGAAGAACAAGGCGTTGCGTCACATGCTGAACCGCGCGTTGAGCATGTCGTTCGGCCGGTGGTACGAGGCGGCGTCAGCTCTGAAGCGTCAGCGCCTGATTCTGCAGCGTGCTCTTGTGAAGGTGGCTAAGCGCGAGATGGCTCAGGGCTACGAGGCGTGGGTGGAGTGGCTCACAGATCTGAAGGAGTACCGCATCGCTGAGGCTGATCGCCGCGCGAAGAAGAACAAGGCGTTGCGTCACATGCTGAACCGCGCGTTGAGCATGTCGTTCGGCCGGTGGTACGAGGCGGCGTCAGCTCTGAAGCGTCAGCGCCTGATTCTGCAGCGTGCCCTTGTGAAGGTGGCTAAGCGCGAGATGGCGCAGGGCTACGAGGCGTGGGTGGAGTGGCTCACAGATCTGAGGGAGTACCGCATCGCTGAGGCCGATCGCCGCGCGAAGAAGAACAAGGCGTTGCGTTACATGCTGAACCGCGCGTTGAGCATGTCGTTCGGCCGGTGGTACGAGGCGGCGTCAGCTCTGAAGCGTCAGCGCCTGATTCTGCAGCGTGCTCTTGTGAAGGTGGCTAAGCGCGAGATGGCGCAGGGCTACGAGGCGTGGGTGGAGTGGCTCACAGATCTGAAGGAGTACCGCATCGCTGAGGCTGATCGCCGCGCGAAGAAGAACAAGGCGTTGCGTCACATGCTGAACCGCGCGTTGAGCATGTCGTTCGGCCGGTGGTACGAGGCGGCGTCAGCTCTGAAGCGTCAGCGCCTGATTCTGCAGCGTGCTCTTGTGAAGGTGGCTAAGCGCGAGATGGCTCAGGGCTACGAGGCGTGGGTGGAGTGGCTCACAGATCTGAGGGAGTACCGCATCGCTGAGGCTGATCGCCGCGCGAAGAAGAACAAGGCGTTGCGTCACATGCTGAACCGCGCGTTGAGCATGTCGTTCGGCCGGTGGTACGAGGCGGCGTCAGCTCTGAAGCGTCAGCGCCTGATTCTGCAGCGTGCTCTTGTGAAGGTGGCTAAGCGCGAGATGGCGCAGGGCTTCGAGGCGTGGGTGGAATGGCTGGTCGACCTGAGGGAGTACCGCATCGCTGAGGCTGATCGCCGCGCGAAGAAGAACAAGGCGTTGCGTCACATGCTGAACCGCGCGTTGAGCATGTCGTTCGGCCGGTGGTACGAGGCGGCGTCAGCTCTGAAGCGTCAGCGCCTGATTCTGCAGCGTGCTCTTGTGAAGGTGGCTAAGCGCGAGATGGCGCAGGGCTTCGAGGCGTGGGTGGAGTGGCTCACAGATCTGAAGGAGTACCGCATCGCTAAGGCCGATCGCCGCGCGAAGAAGAACAAGGCGTTGCGTCACATGCTGAACCGCGCGTTGAGCATGTCGTTCGGCCGCTGGTACGAGGCGACCATGGCCCTCCGCGAGCAGCGTGCAAAGCTGACCAAGGCCATCGCACGTATCGCTCTCGTGGCGGCGTATGCCGCAATGACGCGTTGGTGTGAGGTGGTCGCGACGAACAACAACCGACGCACGCTGCTTCGCAAGGCGGCGGGACGTCTGCTGTACCGCCAGCAGCGTCTCGCGTTCGCGAAGTGGTACGAGCTCTGGACGACAGCAAAGCATCAACGTCTTGCAGTGGCGAGAAGTCTCGGCCGAATGTTGAATCGCATCGTAGGAGGTGCGTTCATGGCTTGGCAGGATTGGCTTGAGGAAATTAGAATGCGAGGCTTGAGGAAAGAACAGGTCAAGGCGCATCGTCAGAGAGTGATATTGCATATGCTGAATCGCCGCATTTCACTGTGCTTCGTGCAGTGGAATCTGATCACGAGAAAAATGAATCGTGATCGATCAATTCTACGTCGATCGCTCATGAAGGTTACTCAACGCGAAATGGCACATGCCTACGAATCTTGGGTTGTGTTGGTGGATGATCTGCGTCTTGCACGTATCGCGGCAGCAGAGAAAAAGCGAAAGAAGGAGCGAGCGCTCCGTCACATGTTCAACCGTTGCATCGGAATGGCATTTGTTTCTTGGCAAATGCATGCGCACGAGGCAAAGAGAAGCAAAGTTATTGCGCAGAAAATTTTAGGCAAAATAATGAATGGCTGCTTGTCTCGGGCATTTGACTCTTGGTTGTACTATATCGACTTGCTTCGAAAGAAGAGGTTGCAACGTCAGCGCGCGTCACAAATCCTATACAACATTCTAAATTCCGTTCTCATGTCAGCCTTCAACCAGTGGCTTTTCTATGCTCAAGATCGGGTCGCAAAAAAGAATCTACTGCGAAAAATCATTATTCGATTTGGAAAGCTTGCACTTGCAACCGCCTTTGGAAGTTGGTTCGAGGCAGTATCGAACACCAAACAGTCTCGAGCAAAGGCGTCAAGAGCGCTGGCGCGTATGACAAACAGAAGCCTTGCAAATGCATTTCTTCAGTGGATACAGAAATCGGAGGACGCGAAGCGCCATCGCGGTCTCCTCAAAAAAGCCGCTTATACCCTGACGAACGGTTGTTTGGCAAGAGCATACAAGCAGTGGTTCGGCATTGTCAAACGGAGCAATGAGCAGCGCGCGCTCCTTGGCAAGGCTTTAGGACGTATCGCAAGTCTCGCAGCCGCTGCTGCATGGCGCTCCTGGACAGAGTTTGTGCAAGTGAGCAAAGACCGGCGCGTCATTATGCGCAAGGTTGCAGGAAAGATGAGGAATCGGAAGGTAAGTGCGGCTTTTTCGCAATGGAAGGATTTGATTGCAACCACGAAGCGGCAACGTGCACTCGTACGTCGTCATCTTGCACGCGTCTTATCTCGCGAGATAGCTGAAAGTTTTGAACGATGGACAACTTGGCTCATCGAGCTCAAAGAATGGCGCATGATCGAAGAGGAGCGTGCAGCCACCATGGAACGTGCCATACGCCATATGATCAACCGATGCACAAGCGTGGCATATCAGCAATGGCATGGTGAATGGCAGCGTAATAAAAAGCACCGTGCCGTGGCGTATCGAGCACTAAAGCGTATGCAAAATCGAATATTGTCTTCCACCTTTTCTTCATGGCTCGAAGAAATCAATCGACTCGCGCATATGCGCCAACTTTCGTATAAAGCAGCTGGTGCATTCATCAATCGTCAGTTGCACATGGCATGGGCGCGCTGGGTCGAGGCGAAGTCCGCAATGCAAGAGCAGCGCACGAAGCTGACCAAGGCGATTGGACGTATCAAGCTCGTGGCGATCTTCGCGGGATTCAACCAGTGGCGCTCGGTGATCGAGGAGAACAAAGCACGTAAGGCTCTGCTTCGCAAGGCGGCGGGGCGTCTGCTGTACCGTCACCAGCGTCTCGCGTTCGCGCAGTGGTACGACATGCTTGTGACGACGAAGCGCCAGCGCGCGGTGGTGAGTAAGGTGATGTCTAAGGTGCTCAAGCGCGAGATGGCGCAGGGCTTCGAGCTGTGGACGGAGTATATCGAGTCATTGAAGGCGCACCGCGTGGCGGAGGAGAAGCGCCGTGCTCAGAAGAACAAGGCGCTGCGTCACATGCTGAACCGTGCTCTCGCGCTTCCGTTCCAGCGTTGGTCGGACATCTGGAAAACACACAAGCGTCAGCGCATGGTCGTGCAGCGCACACTGATGAAGGTGGTGAAGCGCGAGATGGCGCAGGGCTTCGAGCTGTGGACGGAGTATATCGAGTCATTGAAGGCGCACCGCGTGGCGGAGGAGAAGCGCCGTGCTCAGAAGAACAAGGCGCTGCGTCACATGCTGAACCGTGCTCTCGCGCTTCCGTTCCAGCGTTGGTCGGACATCTGGAAAACACACAAGCGTCAGCGCATGGTCGTGCAGCGCACACTGATGAAGGTGGTGAAGCGCGAGATGGCGCAGGGCTTCGAGCTGTGGACGGAGTATATCGAGTCATTGAAGGCGCACCGCGTGGCGGAGGAGAAGCGCCGTGCTCAGAAGAACAAGGCGCTGCGTCACATGCTGAACCGTGCTCTTGCGCTTCCGTTCCAGCGTTGGTCGGACATCTGGAAAACGCAAAAGCGCCAGCGCCTTGTGGTACGTCGTGTGCTCATGAAGGTTACGCAGAGGGAAATGGCACACGGTTTCGAGCAGTGGGTGGAGTGGCTGATCGACGTGAAGGAGTTCCGTGTCGCTGAGGAGAAGCGCCGTGCTCAGAAGAACAAGGCGCTGCGTCACATGCTGAACCGCGCGTTGAGCATGCCGTTCGGTCGCTGGTACGACGCGGCATCCGCGCTGCGCCAGCAACGCGCCAAGGTGAACAAGTCTCTTCTTCGCCTGAAGAATCGAGAGATGTACGGCGCGTGGAGCGCGTGGCTGTCTGCCACCGAGAAGCTGCGCGAGCAACGCGCGAAGCTGACCAAGGCCGTCGCGCGTATCGCTCTCGTGGCGGCGTATGCCGCAATGACGCGCTGGCGCGAGGTGGTCGCGACGAACAACAACCGACGCACGCTGCTTCGCAAGGCGGCGGGTCGTCTGCTGTACCGCCAGCAGCGTCTCGCGTTCGCGAAGTGGTACGAGCTCTGGACGACAGTGAAGCGCCAGAAGGCGGTGGCGAGCAAGGTGCTGTCAAAGGTGCTTAAGCGCGAGATGGCACAGGGCTTCGAGCTGTGGATGGAGTGGTTGATCGACCTGAAGGAGTACCGCATCGCGGAGGCTGATCGCCGCGCGAAGAAGGACAAGGCACTTCGTCACATCATATATCGTGGTCAGAGTGCAGCGTTCTTCCGCTGGCACGACATCTACGTACAGCATAAGCGTCAGCGCTTGGTTGTGCAGCGTACGCTGATGAAGGTGGCAAAGCGCGAGATGGCGCACGGTTTCGAGCAGTGGGTGGAGTGGCTGATCGACCTGAGGGAGTTCCGTGTCGCTGAGGAGAAGCGCCGTGCTCAGAAGAACAAGGCGCTGCGTCACATGCTGAACCGCGCGTTGAGCATGTCGTTCGGCCGCTGGAACGATGCGGCATCCGCGCTACGCCAGCAACGCGCCAAGGTGGACAAGTCGCTGCGTCGTCTCAAGAACCGTGCGTTGTACGGCGCGTGGAGCGCGTGGCTGTCTGCCACCGAGAAGCTGCGCGAGCAACGCGCGAAGCTGACCAAGGCCATCGCGCGTATCGCTCTCGTGGCGGCGTATGCCGCAATGACGCGCTGGCGCGAGGTGGTCGCGACGAACAACAACCGACGCACGCTGCTTCGCAAGGCGGCGGGTCGTCTGCTGTACCGCCAGCAGCGTCTCGCGTTCGCGAAGTGGTACGAGCTCTGGACGACAGTGAAGCGCCAGAAGGCGGTGGTGAGCAAGGTGCTGTCAAAGGTGCTTAAGCGCGAGATGGCACAGGGCTTCGAGCTGTGGATGGAGTGGTTGATCGACCTGAAGGAGTACCGCATCGCGGAGGCTGATCGCCGCGCGAAGAAGGACAAGGCACTTCGTCACATCATATATCGTGGTCAGAGTGCAGCGTTCTTCCGCTGGCACGACATCTACGTACAGCATAAGCGTCAGCGCTTGGTTGTGCAGCGTACGCTGATGAAGGTGGCAAAGCGCGAGATGGCGCACGGTTTCGAGCAGTGGGTGGAGTGGCTGATCGACCTGAAGGAGTTCCGTGTCGCTGAGGAGAAGCGCCGTGCTCAGAAGAACAAGGCGCTGCGTCACATGCTGAACCGCGCGTTGAGCATGTCGTTCGGTCGCTGGTACGACGCGGCATCCGCGCTGCGCCAGCAACGCGCCAAGGTGGAAAAGTCTCTTCTTCGCCTGAAGAATCGAGAGATGTACGGCGCGTGGGGAGCTTGGGTGGAGCAGTCGGCTCAATTACGTCATGCGCGTATGCTCACGGCAAAAGCTGCGCGCAGCATGATCAATCGTCAGCTCAATATGTCTTGGATGCGATGGGTGGAAGTTGTTGCTGTGCGTCGTGAAGAACGCTCGAAGCTCGAAAAGGCGATTAGTCGGATTGCGCTCGTGGGAGCGTACGCGGCGTTGAATCGTTGGCGTGATGTTGTTGACGACAACGCTACGAAGCGATCACTTCTTCGCAAGGCTGCGGGCAGACTTGTGTTCCGTCAGCAACGGCTTGCGTTTGCACGTTGGGAAGATGCTTGGAGTACTTTGAAGCGACAGCGAAGTCTTTTGCAGCGCTCCCTGGGAATGGCTAAAAATCGCTCCCTTGGCGGTGCGTTTACATCTTGGATCGGGTTTATCGATGAACTGTATGAGCAGAAGGCAACAAAAGCGTCAAATGAGGCAAAGATGGCTCGCGTCATCAAGTATGCCTTGAACCGCACATATGCCAAGGCTTTCCGTAATTGGGAGCAGACTGCGAGTGTCATGAAGGAATCGCGAATACAGGCTGCCAAGGCACTTCGCCATCTTGTGAATCGGGCGTTAGCTTCGGCATACAATCAGTGGGAATCGCAAGCGACTCTTGCGAGGCGACAGAGAACTGCTATCCGACGAAGTCTGATGAAAGTGCTCAAACGGGAGATGGCATCTGCATTCGAATCGTGGTGCGGTCTAATTGAGGAAAGGCGCCGCCTGGACAAACTTATGCACCGTGGCCTTGCACGCTTTGTCAACGCCACTACAGCTCGCGCCTTTGAAACCTGGAGCGACGCGTATCGTAAGAACGCGTTTGTCAAGCTAAAGCGGCAGCGGCTTATGAAAAGCGTTGCAGTGAGATCATTCCTTGACTGGAGATTGTTCTACATCACAACACGGGAGTCGAACGATGAATTGATCCGAGGATTCGATCGACTTGTGGTAACGAGACTATTGACGACGTGCGTTCGCGGCTGGGTAAGCCACGTTCACTTTGAGCGTACGAAGGGACGAAAACTTCGCAAATTCTTAATACGTGCGCAGCAGGGGAATCTTGTGCGTTGTTTTGACGAGATGCGTATTAATGCGGCGGATAGCAAGTCAAGGCGTGCCGCTCTCAAGGGAGTGCTGCACAGGATGGCTAAGGTGAAGCTCGTAAAGGCTTGGAATTCGTGGTTGTCCACATATCATGACATGTGTCACAAGCGGATGCTTTTGCGAAAGGCGCTGATGCGCCACCTTCAGCAGGCTGTCTCAGTTGCCTTTGAAAGCTGGGTCAGCGTCGTCGAAGACCGCAAGGCCGATGA